>PVJH01032372.1:0-22737 GCA_004026705.1 Nesogale talazaci | reverse complement strand
TTTCCTTAAAACACACTAATATTAAAAAAAAAAATAGCCAATGTGTTAGCCCAGGTTGACTGGAGAAACAAATTCATAACCACTCAGATGTGTGTAAGAAAGAACTTTAGGGGCTGAGCCCTGGTGGCGTAGTGATTGTGCACGGGACTGCGGCCCACTGGGACGGAGGTTCAATTCCAGCAGTGGGGCTGGGCCTCCTACTCCCACCACCGGAGAGCAGTGATGCCCAAAAACAAAAACAAAAAAAAAAGAAAGAACTTTATAGAAAAGAGCAATTATAATATTGAGAAAACATCCCAGCCCAGTCCAGATCAAGTCCATAAGTCCAATATTAACTCATATGTCTGATATCAATCTGTAAATTCCTCTTCAGACTTAGGAAACACATGCAATGATGGCAAATGCAGGAAGATCAGAGGCCAATGGGTGGAAATTCTTGTGTATCCAGCAGCAGTGTAAGCCTCTCAGTGCTGGCAGGGTCTCACATAGCTTCTCCAGCTCCAGGACTCTCTCGTAGCTCCCTGTGTCTTGTCAGAGGCTATGTCTCCCAGGCAGTGTATCTGTGTCTCGCCTCCAGTGAGTTATCTATCTCCGTAGGACCTTCAACATGGTCATCAAGCTGTGACCTGCTGGACACACTAGACTCCACCTTTTCACTCTTCATAGTCTCAGGTTGACAACAGATTAGGTAACTACCACAGCTATATTCCTTATCCACTACAGAGTCTCTTATTATTTGATCCCCATCTAACTTCCCATGATCCCTCTTTTCCAGTGTATATGAAATTCTCCCCCTTTCCCCCTTACTGAACAATTTCTAGTTCCTTAAATTCCCTTATATGGTTTTTTAAATTTGAGTATCCCATGACTTTAATCTGATATATAATAAGAATGCAATAAATGCTTGTCAAACAAATAAAAGAATGAACAAATGATGGAGAATGGATAGGGAGAGCAAATGTAGGATACTTTTGAAAACAATGTCCGAGATGTTTTCCTGGGGGACAGAAGGAAAGATTAAAGGGTGTAATCAGATGTCAATCAGTCTGAGGTGAGGGGGAGGAAATTGAAGGGGTTTATGTTGGATGTTTCTATCTTTCTCTTTAATACGACAAGTAAAGAATTCTTTTTCTGGAAGAGATTGCCTGTGAGTTAAGAATATCACAGCTTAAAAGAAAAAAGAAGATCACAGCTTTTCTGAATCTCGATTTTGTACCTGCCAAAGAGGAAGACTAGCACTGGATTCTGCACAATCTCATTAATCCTGTGTCTTGCAAAATGATAAGAACCAAGGGCTTTGAGCTCTTCAGAGAAAGAGCAATGGACCTGTTGACCATCATTTAATCTGGCTTTAGATCCAGGAGGTTGAAAGCTGCAAACTTCAAAGCTCCTTCCATCTTCTTACTCCTTTCTATTCTTTCTGTATTTTGTCCATGCGGCAGTCCCCAGAATTATAAGCATTTTGTTGGCCTCCATGTTACTCTGAAAAAACCCGCTAGATCCAGCAATGCTTTGATTACAGGGAGCAAAAAGAGAAAGCCAAGCAATATTGCCCCCTCACTGGAATGCCTAGTCTGTTTGATCTTGTTTAATTCTAAATAACGGGTCTGATTAATCTAGGATTTCTTTCAGCCACCAATGCCCATATATCTGAGCCTGATAGGATCAGCTAACAGGACGAGAATTGAGTTGATCTAATTTAGAACAAATTTCTACCCACAGATGGGATGGAAAATCTAGGTGAGGATTAAGGTCATGGCCAAGGTACAAGAGGAGGAGGAAGTCTGTGTTAATTATAACCTAGGTTCTGCTGTCTTAATTCCAGGAAGCTGTCCTTTTGCTAGGTGGAAAACTTGTTGCTTGAGGACTGATTTTCAGAAGAACTAGCTACCAATTCCTGAATTTGGAGATGAATTTCCACAAGTGAGGGTGTCAGTATTGAAAGTCTAGAGTTCCTGTGAGGCAAATGTCACTTGAAAAAGCCCTTTGGGACACTATTTAGTTTGCTTTGCTGCTATCCGGACTGCCCTGGAAGATTTCCCAAAGGTTACTTTTGCAAGGCCATTTGGGTAAGGTTTTTTGTCGTGATTTTTCAAACTGATTTAAAATCTGCATTATAATAGATGCATTGTATTTGTTTAGTTCCAGACTTAAGCATGCTCATGCGCACGTACCTCAGTAAGTAAATAAAATGAAAACCAAATAAAACGGGGGAGATCACGGCCAAGACTGTACAAGATATACTCTCATATTTTGTTATAAAAATGTAACCCAGAGGGCTGAGCCCCGGTGGCATAAGTGGTTGAGTGCAGGACTGAGGCCCATGGGCTTGGCGGTTCAAATCCAGCGGCAACTTTCAAGAGCAGCGCTGGGTAGCTCCCACGACCACCAGAGAGCAGTGATGCCCCCCCCCCCAAAAAAAGGAGGGTATCAGCCAATATCTAATCTAAAGCATTTTTTTTGGGGGGGCATCACTGCTCTCCGGTGGTGGGAGTAGGAGGCCCAGCCCCACTGCTTTGGAATTGAACCTCCGTCCCAGTGGGCCGCAGTCCCGCGCACAACCACTACGCCACTGGGGCTCAGCCCCCTTTTTTTTCTTTTTTTAGCTCACCCTCTTCTTGATTCAGAATCCCTTCTATTAACATATATCAACATAATAGGATATTACATATCCTATTGCTTAAGACTTGGGAACATTCATAGAACTGAAGGCTTTGATGTGGATGGTGTTTTGAAGCACGCCTGGCTTCTTCTATGTGGCGTGTCCTCAATGTGTGTTGGTGTCCAGACATAAAGGTCTGAATCCACACCTCCAGAGACAGACATCTCCCTCCCCTCCTGCCCTTCACAGTCCAATAACCAACGGAACAACTCAAGAGTCGGCAGGAAGGGGTTGCAGTGAGGAAACCAGGATTCGAATCCGAATGCCAGTGTCCTCCTCTTGACTAACTCATCTCAAACAAATGACTGTGTCCCTTCATTTCACTTCGCACTGAAAAGTGAAGAAAGTAACACTTTCCCTCAAATCTCCTTCGACGACTTGCTCCTGCTAATTGGCTAGAGGCCTGTGAGGTAGGGGAGAGACTAAACAGGGAATACATGCAGCCGGAGATGTTGTTTGAAGAGGGGAAAAAAGGATTTCGCTGATTTGTGTCGGGAAGGCCTTTCACCAGATGGGTGGATGAGAGTGGAGGAGGGTCAGATGGGCAGAGTAGTCGGTTGGTTAGCCAGCTCAAGGGACTCCTATCCAGACTCCTTTTGAGCCCCAGGAGTTTTCTTCAGTGCAGTGGGCTGTGGAATTTGGAGACCGGAACAAAGTGGAAATTGTAGCAGGAACAACCAGAGTATTAGGTAATAAATAATACTTCACCAGCAATCAGGGCAGATGACAGTACCACGGGGTCTAAGGTAAAGCAGTGATGATTGAAATAGTACTCTTTAAAATGATTTATTAAAAAAAAGTGGGGAGGGAAAAAAGGAGGGGGAAAGAGGAGCTCAAGTAAAAAATAATTTGGAAATGAAGATGGCAACATGTGTACAAATATGCTCGATACAAATGATGTATGAAATGTTACAAGAGCTGTAAGAGCCCCCAATAAAATCATTGAGAAAAACATTACTCTTGACTCGATGTTTATTTGGTCACATTGCTTTCATCAATGAACCAGCTGCCTGGCTTTTTCTTTTCAGTCCTGCGCCAAAGGTTGCTACAATTAACTGGTAACCTTTTTCCATATCACCTGGCCCCTCACAGTGTCACAGAACTCTATCTGTTCACGAGCTCTTTTAAGTCCTCTATTCTCTTGAGACCCACAGTGAGATGACATCAAGGTAGAAACGCAGGCTGTCCTCAGGGCAAACAATCGCTATTTTAACCAGCAAGGTAGACTCCAAAGCCACACAACTGTGTCTTCATTGCTTTTGGATTTGACAACGCTGGAATGCATTAAGACTGGAAACCTCTGAAGGTAATTTTTCTTACTTCGTGCAATAAATAAATACAAATCCAAGGCATAATTCTGATAAAACCCATCCACAGATCACATGTTTAAATCCCAAGAGGAAAAGTGTATTGCTTTGTAACTGTGTTGAGTTTTTAAACTGAGTTAACTTGTATCCCGAAATACAGACCCGGCAAAGAAAGAGGGAGTCTGGGGAACTAAAGTCTAAGGAACTTCTGGAACTTTCGGATTTGAACTATCTTCTAGAAAGGATGTTTGGTGGTCCACCTTCTCACGCTCCCCTCCTTGCCCTGATGCAAAGGCAGCTAGCTGTACACCAGCTAACCTTGCTGGATGGAGAAGGGCTGCTATCAGAGATCCCGATCTCTTGTTTCCGAGGTAAGAGGCTGAGCTGTAGGAGTGACTCAGCTCGTGTCAGTTTTGAGGCAGTCTCAGCCTGCAAGGCCTTCAGGAAATGAGTCCCCGGGGCCTGCATCTCCCTCTGTGGCCAACTGCCACTTAACTCTGCTGTTTATCACCCCAGGAGCAAGCACAGAAAGTAACGTTTGTTATTTCATTGCTTGAAGGCACCTCCCTAATACAACCCAAGTAATGAGATTGCAGTAGGAGTGCCCAGGTGAATTAGAGCCCGTACCTTCCTGATGAAGTTTACAGGTGAGCAGGGAAAATACAGCCAGAGCCCGGTGACGTGCACTGTGAGAAGGTCAAGCATCGTGAGCAAGAGCTTGGGAACATCGGGGAGCTGGGAGCGAAACAGGGTCGGCCTAGTAGAATGGGGAAGAAAGAGCATTGTATCGAGGTACGGACTTGCTAATGGAGTTCACATGTATTCATCACATAGTGAGTGACTTCTCTGTGGGTGTAAGCTTGGGATTCACCAGGGACAAAGTTGGATGAAAAACAAAGGAACAGGGCTGGGACCTGGTGGCGTAGTGGTTGTGTGTGGGATTGGGAGCCACTGGGTTGGCGGTTCGAATCCAGCAGCAGCTCTCCAGGAGCAAGGCTGGTCCTCCTACTCCCACCAAAAACCAAACAAACCTGAAAAACAAAAACAAACAAGTGCAGCCTATAGTTTTGCAAGAGCAAACAAAAAATAAGTTCGTCAAAATCAGGAAATTATATATAGGTAGTCGTTGGGTAGTCGTTGACTGTTTTTTAGGGAAAAGAGCAGGGTAAGGGGAAACGAGAATTTGGAGAGGTTTCTTGCCATTTTCAATAAGGGTGAGTGGAGAAGCTGACAGAAAGCAAGTGACAGAGAATGAGGAGAGGGAGCCAGCCCTGGGGCTTCTTGGAGGAAGTGATTCAGGCTGAGGAACCAGCCTCTCCCTTCTGGTGCACAATAAATATGTTCACGGGGCTGAGTGACTGCCGGTGAGTGGCAGACAGGTAAACCTGTTGCCAGGTTGTGTTGGCCTTGGAAGCCTGTCAGGATTCTGACATTCACGTCAGAGAGACGGAGCTATGGGAGGGTCTCGAGCAGAGACGGGACCTGGTCTTAGAATGTGGTAGGACCATGCTAACAAGAATCGACAGTGGACAGGTAAGGTGTCCATTTCAGCCATTCCAGGGGGAGATGGTCGTGACTCGGGGTTAGCAGTAGTGGTGGTATGAAGTGTCCATATTCTGGAAAGCTCAAAGAAAATCTGCACGTTACGTGTATCAAAAAGAATGTGGGCTAAGGAGGAAATTGTCAGCTGAGTCAAATACGGCTCGGCAAATACAGTGAACATTGAACAGTGATGATTGTATTTCACATGTAAGGAGAGCAATTTCAGTGGAGTGGTGGGAGAGGAAGAGGGAGAGAGAATTGGTGGTCTGTAGGAGGGAGGAATTAAATTGAAACAGGAGGCGAGTTATTGTTGTGAGGAGAATGAGTGTCCAACGCAGGTCAAGTTAAGAGAGTTGCGAGGCTAAGGCGTGCAAGGGATTGACGTTCATAGTTCTAAATTTTGGGCTGCTTTGGAATCAGACGCCCAATTCCAACTCAGAGCTGCTTTTTATGAGGGCAGTGAGGTCTCATCTTTCTCCCAGGGAGTCGCTGGAAGAACCGAACCACTGACCTTGTAGTTAGCAATCGAACAACTTATTAAGGCTCCTCTCAAACTCACATAGTAGGGGAGTACAACAAAAATTGCAGGAGAATTTTCATTTCTGGAAGTTTCCCTGGGATGTCAATATTCCCGAGTTTCAGGAGCCAAACTCTGAAGATGATTGATCAAAGTGTATGTTGAACTTGCCAAGACCTAAGAGAGGAAGGAGTACCATGGGAGAACGACGGTGAACCAGCAGTCAAAATCGTCAAGAACTGACAAGGCTCTTGTAGAAAACTGCAGTAATCAGGGTGGTGAGCTTATAGATGATATTTAAAACAGGGATCTTAATAGAGATTGGTTAGAAACTGTATACCATATAGACTCATGTATTAGCTGAGTTTTTCCAGCATATTTTTAAAATGCAGTTTTCGTGGTAAAATTAGGTGCCTCGGCTGATAGTCAGGTCAGCTTATACTCGAATATACGATCATGAAAAACCGGTTGGTAATAAAGAGATGGAGGCAAGGCTTTGCATTTCATTAGTATCACAAGTTCATGGATCAGGTTTTCTCTCTAGTGAAACTGCTACTATACTCATCACACAAGTGATCACACTCCCACCAACTCACATTTGGTGGCAATAAAAAGACTAATTAGCAAACATTAAGAAATCCCACAAAGCTACTTATCACACTACATAATTGGCAAGCTGACATCTGATGGGCCAATACAACTTCAATGAATTGAGAGTAGGTGAAAGTGTGACTGCAAATATAGGGATGCATGAACCAAACAGGTCTACAAGGAGGGGGTCATGAGTCGTTAGGGAGCAGAATACAACACAGGATCATTGTCTGAGCTCGATTTACGGTCCCGCCACTTCATGATGATGAGGTCCTAGTCAAATTCGATATGGTTGCTACTCAGTTCCTGATCTGTTAAATGGGCCATCACTTATGTCATGTGTCTTAGCAGAAAATGGAGTGCTAATTGAGCTAGTGCCAAAAACAAAACAGCCCCCCCCCAAAAAAACCCCACAAACCCATTGCTATGGATTCTGACCTACAGCAACAAAGGACAAGTGCTTTGAAAAAATGTGAACTGCTATGCGATAAAAATAGCGAAAAATGGACTGAGCCCCAGTGGTGCAGTGGTGGTGTGCCGGACTGCGAGCCACAGGGTTGGCAGTTCAAATCCAGCAGCAGCTCTCCAGCAGCAAGGCTGGGCCTCCTACTCCCACCAGGGGGTAGTGATACCCACAAAAAACAACAAAAATAGTGAAAAAACATGCTTGCTCAGGCAGCATATAAGACTAAAATTGGAACGATACAGAGATTAGCATGGCCCCTGAGCAAGGATGACACATAAATTCGTGAAGTGTTCCATATTCTTACTGTAAACAAAGATGTAAACAAATAGTGAAAAAACAACAAAGTGTGCTGCGCTATGCTTAATTAACAAGGCAGGAAATAATTATGGAAGACATGAGTGAAATGCTATCCAAACATTAACAGTGGTGAGGTATATAGGACAATTCATGATGTAATGTGGACAATTCCTCTGGTCTTGAAATAATGAGACCAGTAGGTTTTGCTATTTGTTGACATGTATCTTAAAGAACTTATTGTTGTTAGCAGTTTCTTTAGGAATCAGACCTATAGATCTGATTAACTGATAACTCATACTTTGCTTGAATTTTAGCATTTCTAATCTTTCATGATACCTACAAAATGAGTACTTGTGATTTTATATAAATACAACTCTTTATTTTTTGGGGGGGGCATCACTGACCTCAGGTGGTGAGAGTAGGAGGCCCAGCCTTTGCTCCGTGGAGCTGGAATCGAACCTCCATCCCAGTGGGCTGCAGTCCCGCGCACAACCACTACGCCACCAGAGCTCAGCCCAAAGGCATATTTCTAGTGTAGTTTTTCTTACATGGAACTAAAATTGCCTAATAAAATGATATGAATTATTTGTGGGCAAAATCTCTCAGTGGCTTTCCTTACTCTTTGCTAAAGTCCAATCCTTAATATGGCATAAAAGGGGGCTGAGCCCCAGTGACGTAGTGGTTGTGCGTGGGACTGTGGCCTAC
The DNA here is from genome assembly GCA_004026705.1 of Nesogale talazaci. NCBI lineage: Eukaryota > Metazoa > Chordata > Mammalia > Afrosoricida > Tenrecidae > Nesogale > Nesogale talazaci. Next base: position 14,650 of record PVJH01032372.1, on the reverse strand, counting down.
TGGGTTGGCGGTTCAAATCCAGCAGCAGCTCTCCAGGAGCAAAGCTGGGTCTCCTACTCTCACCAGAGGGCAAAAAAAAAAAAAAGAAAAAAAGGCCTAAAAAGTACTTGGGGCTGAGCCCCGGTGGCATAGTGGTTGTGCACGGGACTGCAGCCCACTGGGATGGAGGTTCAATTCCAGCAGTGGGGCTGGGCCTCCTACTCCCACCACCGGAGAGCAGTGATGCCCAAAAAACTTAAAAAAAAAAAAAAGAAAAAAGTACTTGGGTGATTTAACTCCAGTCTGATGTTATTTCTCCCTACTCACCTGTCAAGCTGCTACAAAAGGGCCTCTTTATAAAGTGTTAAAAAGCACAGATGTCATTTTTGAGGATTAAGGTGCCCCTCACCCTGGACATGTATTTTTTTTTTTTTTGTGGCATCACTGCCTTGGTGGGAGTAGGAAACCCAGCCTTGTTCCTGGAGAGCTGCTGCTGGATTTGAACTGTCAACCCTGTAGGTCGCCGTCTAGCACACAACCACTGCACCACCAGGGCTCAGCCCGGCCTTGTACTTTTTAATCATCTCATCTGCAGGTGAAACCTGTAGATGGGAGTAAGGAAGGCCAATAAATGAATGTCTTTGAATTAAGGTGTTGGTAAGGAATACTGAAAAAAGGAAAAATATACCAGCCATAGCACGGTGGCTGTGACAATGCGCTCAGGCATAACCATGGTGGTGAGGGTTGCCTAAGACCAGGCAGTTTACATCCTGCATGCTCCCAGGGTCAGAGCTGGAATGGCCCAACAGCACTGACAGCGCTCCTCTAGCTGTGCTGATCACGGCATCCTGAAGTTCTTTCAGGACCACCAGTGCACCTGACGTGTCACTCGATAGTTTTGCACTGCAGGCTGCTCCACCTATCCCAAATACCTTCATCCATCTTCTTGGGTAACTTTTACTTTAGACATTATTCCCCCCGATACCCTATCTTGAGCTATCTTCTCAAATCTAGGGTAGGCTCTTCTTTTAATATCTTCTATTTCTTTTTTAATAAATCATTTTATTGAAGGCTCTTAGAACAAATCCAAATACATTTGTACATGTTGCCATCATCATTTTCAAAACATTTTCTTTCTACTAGTACCATTTCTCTTTGTAGTACCTGTCACTTGTTTCTGGAGTTTAATGCCTAATTATCTATGTCAACAGACCAAGGTGGGCACCAGGTCAAGTCTTCTGGTTTATCAATGTCTTCACCATTTAGTATAGAACCTGAAGTTTAGATAGCCAGTATCGGAGCAATGATAAAGCTGTGAGTGGAAACATCTTAAAGACATGACCTCAACAGTGTCTGCTAGGAGTTAAAGCACTTGGGGTTAGGAGGGCAAAAAAACCCCAAACCAAAAAAAACAAAAACAAAAAAACTAGCCCTAATAAACTGAGGGCTCATTTTACTTAAGTCTACTGCTATTTTAACCTAAGAAAATTCCGTACATGCACAGTTAGCCACAGGGGAGATGAGGTGTGTTGTATAGCAGAGGAAGTAGCAGTGAGATGAATACATGCTTATTTTGTGGACTTTCTGGTGTAACCATGTGGTTTGGGAAAAAACCTCACATTACCTGGTCATGGCTCAACTTAGTCTTTGTAGGTTCTTACTAGCCCTAGCCGACCTGAAGTCTTTAGAATTTTTATAGTTCAATTTAATAAACTCATCAAAATAACCATTAGCATAGTGTCAGTTTTTTGCCTTCTGCTATGCATATTTGTTACCACATATTTAAAAGGCAGTTTCGGTTTCTGACCACCTGTGTCTTAAAGATGGCAGTAAATTAGGCATTACCTCATGTTTCAGAACGCAGTAGTCTCTATGGAGACTTTCTAGCTTTTCACTTAGAAAAGCTGTCTCTAATAGGCTAAAGCAATAGGTAAATTTGGGATTGAGATCAAGGTTCAGTAATATGATGAGTCTTTCCTAAGCCAATAAGATGGTTTAAGAGGACATGACACAAATGACTATTTCAGGAGCTAATCTGCTGCATAGGCTCATGGATAATATTATGAATTATAAAACTTTATTGGCAAGGTATTTAATTTTTGCAAAGATAGGGTTGAAAAATAAATGATGAGCAATACAATAGGTGTGATTGCATGAACTGTTAAATTTACATCTCGAGGGCTGAGCCCTGGTGGCGTAGTGGTTGTGCGCGGGACTGCGGCCCACTGGGACGGAGGTTCAATTCCAGCAGTGGGGCTGGGCCTCCTACTCCCACCACCAGAGAGCAGTGATGCCCGCCCCCTCCCCCCAAAAAAATTTACATCTCGAGGCTAAGCCCCAGTGGCGTAATGGTTGTGCGCGGTACTGCGGCCCACTGGGGTGGAGGTTTAATTCCAGCTCACAGGAGCAAAGGCTGGGCCTCCTACTCCCACCCCCAGAGGGCAGTGATGCCTGAAAAAAAATTTAGATCTTGAGTCTTATTCTACTATTCAAGATCCTTGCTTAGGATCCCACCATATTGCTCTAAATCTATGAATAGTGAACACAGCTACACACTTGATTACTGACCCCACATTGGTAGCTTTGAATGTATTCTCAGGAAAATCTTGGAAGATAGCCTGGCAAGTACCCAACTGTTTGGCAACTACCAACAGCATTCTCTTTTGGAAGGGTTTATTCCAGTTGGCAAGAATCCCTACAGGGCTGAGCCCCGGTGGCGTAGTGGTTGTGGGCGGGACTGCGGCCCACTGGGACGGAGGTTCAATTCCAGCAGTGGGGCTGGGCCTCCTACTCCCACCGCCGGAGAGCAGTGATGCTCCCCCCGCACCCCCCCCCCCCAAAAAAAAGAATCCCTACATTTACAGATACAACTATTATCAAAAGGGCTTTTGTGTGATTTTTGGCTGAGAAAAGGGTCCACTATTTTATCCCTTGTGATTATTGCCATGATTCGTTGTTACTATGGCACGTGGTGTCACTGCTTTTCCTATTGCAGCAAGTTTTACTTTTCTCAAGACTTTGCTTCCTACTTCCTGGAAATAAAAGAAAGTGACACCCTTAGAGCTGCAGTAATTTACACGTTTGGTGTAAAAGCCAAAGGTACTCTGTGTGACACACACACACACACACACACACGACCTTCCATGTAGAAACTCACACAGTGAATTTTAGAATGATTTATTTTATTAGAGTAGACTGATCAAACATGGTCCAAAAAAACTCGAACAGCAAGCCAAAACAATCAGATGTTAAAGACTGGTCTTCAAACATCATAGCCAATGATGCCTCGTTTGCCTATGATCTCGCCAATATAAAACCACATCCACACTTCAGTGGCCACCAAACCATTCAGCAGAGCTTCCTGAAACAGAAAAAAAAGGCACAACATTTAAAGGTACACTCCCCCCCCCCCCTTTACATACTGAAAATATTCTCCTTCAAGATTCAGTGACAGAGAATATAAGTAAAGATGCTATTCCAACCAGAGGGCAGTTTTAGCCGTAGTCAAGGATTACTGAGGTTAACTTTGTTCAATTGTTGAGAATCCCTGAAACTTTCAATTATGTAAGATAAGCAGTCCGGGACATATAAATCCTTTCAAAGCATTCTTCAAGGAGCTGAACTGACTTAACCCTTTCATTATTAGTTTATGAGATAGTTTATGAGCCCTAAAACAACCCACATCCTGGAAATAGCTGACACATTATAAATAGGGCATTCATGTGAAAGGCTGACTGTAGGAAGGGAAATCAGAACAGATAATTCTGTCTGGCTAGAGAAAATCAATCGACTCTGGTGAGCTCTAGGAGAGCGATCACTAAGTGGAGCGCATGGGGAGTGGAGCATAGAAGGTCAGAGGCAGAAGCATGCCTCCAACAGTCAAAACTTGTCAGCAGCTCCCCCCTAGGATGCATGCTCGACCTGCTCTGGTATCTAAAATCTTAGGTACCTGAGGGTTGTATTATTATTATTTTATTGCACATATTAGGAGATATCCCTGGAGTTCTATCAGTGGGGGTGCGGGGGTCACCCTTTTGAAGTTGTGGTGGATGTTGCTATGTTTTTTGGGGAGGGTGCACTGACAAATCAAATCAGTAAATGGAATTAGGGTTTTGAGGGTAGAGGACAGAGGTGGTAGTGGGGGGGTGGCAGGGTGAAGGGGTGATCACACCAAGGGGTCCATATAGAAAAAGGATGTTTAGAAACGGATTGTGGTAGCAAGTATATAATCCTGCTGGAGTGATTTGATATATATATATTAATTCCAATTAATAATAATAAAAAATTTGTTGAGAGATAAAGGACACTATCTTCCTTCCTCTTTAGATTTATTTTTAATTTATCAATTGTTTGACTCAACTCTTGAATACCTTTTCAGTAAGATTTGGCATTTCTGAAAGGAAATTTCCCTTTCAAATGAAATTAAAAGTTATTGGAAGACTTCTGGAAAAAAGCATTATACAATCAAACATCATATTTCCAATCTCTTTTTTTTTTTTGGGGGGGGGTGGTGCTGCATCACTGCCCTCTGGTGGTCGTGGGAGTTACCCAGCCTTGCTCCTGGAGAGCCGCTGCTTGATTTGAACCGCCAAGCCAGGGGCCCACAGTCCCACACTCAACCACTACGCCACCAGGGCTCAGCCTCCTATTTCCAGTCTTAAAGTCAGTAATACTTTCATTCTTTAGGCTTTTTGCAGTCTTCATTTGGTTTAAGCACGTGAACACAGGTCTAATTTGTAAATTTTTAGATCTTATCATTATGTCATCTTCTATGCTTTCCCAGGTTTTGCTATTATTTTGCCCTTCTACATGAAAGGAACTTCCTGAGTAGGATTGGACTGGAGTTCTCTTGGCTGAACTGGGAATAGTCCTGGGGCTACAGGTGAGGAGGGGGTTCAAATCAACAAAGTTAGTGGGCCTAGTTTAACACATGCTCCCAAAGAGGAAAAAGTAAAAAGAATGCTTACTTCTTACTACAGAAGTAGCAAACTACGACAGCCCATTCCTTCTACCCAGATGACAAAATTAAAAAACAAAATGTCTTCTTAGGTAGTCAAGAAGAACTTTGCTCTCATAATGTTGGGTCTAGTCTCACTGGAAAACACACATCTCATTCAAAACAAAACCAAATTTAAGGGAAGACATTTTCTGTTATGCACATACATGATGATTTAATCTATGGTTACCTTCACTGTGAGCTGTTTGAAGCGACCAGTCTTAGCACTATGGACTATGTTTTTCAGGCTCTGAATAGCTGCAGGGATCTCAGCAGGGGTTGGAGGAACCAGCTCCACCCTGGCATAGTGCCAAAATGTGGCCAATTGAGGCTTCGAGTAAGTCACAGCAGCTGGAAAACAAAACAAAACAAAAAAACCAGGATGAACTCACTAGAGACTGAAAGCAGCAGATGTGTGGGTTGAACACAAATATTTATTCATGCATCACATTCATTCACTTCTTGTACCAAATGTGCACCCAGTGTGAAAAGTCAAAGCTGCTCCCTGGTAACAAGAGGCTTTTAAAGATGCAGAACACCTGTGTCACAGGGGAAGTTCAATCAGGCAGGAAGCTTATAAGCATATTCAATTATGTCAGGACTTCACTAGTGGCCAGCTAGTACAGTCACCTCCTTTGTGTATGGTAAATCCAGTTAACTGTCAAGTTATCAGAAGCTGGATTAAAAAAATTCAAGAAAACAGCTATCTAACCATATTTTCTTAGAAGAGACCAGATAATTTGGAGGGAAGATGTGCAGAAGAGGAGGGTGGAAGCTCCGTAGTAGAGCAGCTCTAAGAATAAGATTAAAACTTGTCCCAATACTGGCTAAATTTCCAGATGAAAGTACACTAATTAATACTCATTTTAGTTATCCTCATCAATTTGTACTGTATTAAATCTTTTAACAAAAGCACAGCTGTTTTCCCTTCAGAAACACAACAAATAGTGAAAGTAAAGCCGGTGTATTGTCAAAAGTAGCAAAAATTCAAAACTACCACTAAGCTAAAGTGACCAGATTTTAAGCGGGACACCACTGACTGGGAGGAGCAGGGGTTTCCTTGATTAAAAATTTGGTCCATATGGAGCCACAAAAATTTTCATAGAACGCAAAAATAGAATTTTTTTTTGGGGGGGCATCACTGCCCTCTGGTGGTCGTGGGCGCTACCCAGTGCTGCTCCTGAGAGCCGCTGCTGGATTTGAACGCGGGCTGCTGTCCCGCACTCAACCACTTACGCCCCGGGGCTAGCTCTGCAAAAATAGTATTGTAATATATTTATTTTAATTTTAAAATGCAGCGGGACATTTTTTTTTTTTTGGTGGGCATCACTGCCCCTGGTGGTCGTGGGCGCTACCCAGTGCTGCTCCTGAGAGCCGCCACTGGATTTGAACTGCCAAGCCCGCGGGCCGCAGTCCCGCACTCAACCACTTAGGCCACCGGGCTCAGCGGGACATTGCTAAATTGTTAAAAAGCGGGTCACTTTAAGAAATTCCTCAAGGTGTTTGCCATTTCAAGAAAAATGACTCTTAATGGCCAGAGTAAACTAGAAGGGAGCCTATGTACGTTATTTCAGCAAGAGAAAGACACTCTGACTACCCATAACTGTCGAGTGTCCATAGATGGATTATCCAAGTCTTGGAAAGCTTTGTTCTTTTTTTTTTTGGCATCACTGCCCTCAGGTGGTGGGAGTAGGAGGCCCAGCCTTTGCTCCGTGGAGCTGGAATCGAACCTCCATCCCAGTGGGCCGCAGTCCTGCGCACAACCACTACGCCACCGGGGCTCAGCCCGGAAAGCTTTGTTCTTTATTATCTACGTTTAGGTATTACTTCAGTACACTCAAGACTTATCATAAGGAGTCCTTGGGTAGCAGAAAAGGTTAAGAATAGGACTGCTTTTTTTGTTTTTTTGGCATCACTGCTCTCTGGTGGTGGGAGTAGGAGGCCCAGCCCCACTGCTGGAATTGAACCTCCGTCCCAGTGGGCCGCAGTCCCGCGCACAACCACTACGCCACCGGGGCTCAGCCCAATAGGACTACTCTTTAAAAAAATACTTTTATTGGGGACTCGTGTCTTATCACAATCCTCCAATGTGTCACGCACATTTGCACATATGCCACCATTATCATTTTCAAAGCATTCTCTTCCCACTTGAGCCCGATATCAGCTCCCCATTTCTTTTCCCTGCCCTCCCTCATGAACCCTCGATGAGTTTATTTTCTCACTATCTCACATCATCTTCCCTTGCCTCTCACCCGCTTTTCTGTTAGTCGTCTCCCTTGGAGTGGGTTATAGACTGATCCTTGTAATCAATTCCCCCTTCCTCCCCTAATCCTCCTTGTAGCTCTACTTTCCTGGCTGGCCCTGAGGAGTTTATCTATCTGGGTTCTCTATGGTGTGAGCTCTTATCTCTAGCAGAGTGCATGCTCTGCCTGGTCTAATCTGATTTGTAAAGTAGAATTGAGGTCATGATAGTGGGGAGAAGGAAGCATCAAAGGCCTAGAGGAAAGTTGTGTTTCATGGATGCAATACTGCACTCTGACTGGCTCATCTCTTCCCTGTGGCCCCCCTGTGAGGGGATGTCCAATGGTCTACAGATGGGAATTGGGTTGCCACTCCATGTCCCGCTCCCCTTTCACCTTGGGCATGGTTTTACTTTGGGTCTTAGATGCCTGATACCATCCACACCTCATGATCACACAGGCTGGTGTGCTTCTTCCATGTGGGCTTTGTTGCTTCTCAGCTAGATGGCCACTTGTTTTATCTTCAAGCCTTTAAGACCTCAGATGCTCTATCTTTTGATACCTGGGCACCATCAGCTTTCTTCACATTTGCTTATGCACCCATTACATCTTCAGCTATAGTGTTGGGAAGGTGAGCATCACAGAACACCAGATTGTTAGAACACAGTGTTCTTGTGTTAAGGGAGTACTTGAGTACTATGAACTCTTAAGGTTGCTGTTGGAACCCAGAGGTGCTTGGGAAGAGAGTGTGGTGATTTGCTTCGCAAAGGCCACGGCCTTGACAGCAACAACAGACTCACTACCCCCATTATCTGTGCTTTGGGCCATGGGTCAATCTTTGAGTAACCCTAAAACTCGAAGATGTTTCTCAAAATTGGATACACCGCCTTACTGAAGGGCACTGGAACGGATGGGATGGTGGTGCAAAAGCAGATATCTACACTTTATCCTGGATTATGGGCTATAGTACAAAAAAATTTAAAGACCAGGTGGGTGTTCAGTAATTTTTCTTTTGTAGGCTAGATTAGCTGAGGAATCTATGCTCTAAATGACAGTTCGCACTAGAACTTTCAATATTTGCGTGACACTGTACATAAACCGTGTAGTTTAGCTGGGTAAGTCTGTTTTGGGTTTTTTTTTTTGGTGGTGGTGGAGGAGGTAAGGTTTGAAAATGTACAGGGTTGAACAGAACGCCATTAAATGAATGGGGGAGGGGAGAGCCAGGTTTCTCACAGTACAAGTTACAGATAAGAAAAGGGAGCTGTGTGGTATTGGATTAAACTGACTGTATGAAATCATGTTTAGTTTATTATGTATTACTCACTGCCACTAAATGGATTTCAACTCAAAGACTCTACAGGATAAGGTCGAAGTGCCCCTGTGGGAACTGTAACTTTTTTGGGGAGTAGAAGGTGTAGTTTCTCCCCTGTGCAGCAGCTGGTGGTATGAATTGCCTACCTTAGAGCTTAGCAGCCCGACATGTACCACTAGACACAGCAGGGCCCGTCTAGTATGTCTAGTTGGGTATATAATGATATAATTGCATACATACATATGGGCTTTTATGCATACATTTATGTAGCTTTAGCCACTTAAAGAGGGTATAGACTAATGCCACTCTAGTAGCAAAGAAGTTATTTAGTGTCTCGATTTTAGTTTCTAAATATAATTGCCCAGTAATAGGAAACAAGGGTCCTTAGAGATGGCTGATTCTAAAGTCTGGGCAGGGAAAAGACAAGCGGAACCACCGGCAACTCCAAAAAGATGGAACATGTAAAAGGGACTGAGGTGCCAACCTCAAAGTCTTCCTTTTTTTTTTTTTTGGGCATCACTGCTCTCCAGTGGTGGGAGTAGGAGGCCCAGCCCCACTGCTGGAATTGAACCTCCGTCCCAGTGGGCCGCAGTCCCGTGCACAACCGGGGCTCAGCCCAAAGTCTTCCTTAACGGTGAAGCCGGTACAATGTAAGCAAGTAAGTAACATGGTACTGAAGTATGCTATGAATGTACCAGTCCATGCAATGAGCACAATAATTAACGGTGAGTTTTTTCTTTCTGAAGAACTCCACCTAATATAGTTACCTTCTCCTACAGGAGATAAATTTAACACTTCCCTTACTCCTTATCCTTAGGATAAAATTAGTATTCTGCTTCCAAAAAAATAGAGCATAGGAAGGAAAAAAGAGTAACCTTACTGTCAAGAAACCTTGCAAAACACCCTTTAAGCAAGGGATAAAAGTTAAGTTACAAGTGGCGTATTGTGGTTATTCAGTACCTCCTGGGATAGTGGGATAAGGGCACTTGGCCTGAATGTACTCTTTTCATGAGAAAAACCACACCAATCCAGATTGGGGGGACATTCTACAGAAAACCTGGACAATATTTCTCAAGTCTGAAAAATGTTACCATAAATAAACTAACAAACCAAAGGAGACTAGGGAGGCATGACAACTAAGGGCAATGCGGTACTCTAGACTGGAGTCTAAAACAGAAATATGAATGGAAGAACCAGTAAAATCTAGTCTTTAATTTAGTTATTGGGGATACAGGGTGCGGGAGGGAAAGAAAGGAAACTCTGATCTTCCCAGAGAAGTTTTATAATCAATTACTTATTTCTATAATTTTGATCACTCTGGACAATTAATGGTTAGTCAGTAATTTTTATTAGCCATATAATGTTCACATTTAATACACTGTTATGTCAAACTCAAACCAAACTCATTGCTATCAAGTTGATTTGCACTTCAGATAAAATATATTCCACTTAGTTCACATTCCTGCCACAGTGAGTCCTATTTCTGATTACTTCTAGTATCTTTCAAAAATAAACAGCTTCCAGGCCCATTAGAAAAATATTTTGAAAAAAAAATTTTATCATGACTAGTAAGTGGTGATATCAGAAGGGTGGAGGAATGGTGGAATAGAAAGGGGGAACCAATTTCAGGGATCTACATGTAGTCTACTCTCTGGGCCACGGACAACAGGGAAGTGCACAAAGGGACACATTGGACAGTGTAAAGTATGAAAAAATAACTATTTGTAAATTACTAAGGGTTCATGGGGGAGAGGGGCAGGAAGGAGCTGGTACTGGAGGCCTAAGTGGAGGGAGGATGTTTTGAGAGTGATGATGGCAACAAGTGTGCAAATGTGGCCTGCATACAATTGATGCATGTGATGGGAGTTGTATGAGCCCCCAATAAAATGATTCATTGTAAAAAAAAGGGGGGAGTGGGAAGGAGGACCTTATACCAAGGGCTCAAGTGGAAAATAGTTTGAAATGAATATGGCAATGTGTACAAATATGCTTGATACAAGTGATGTGTGGAAATATTATAAGATCTGTAAGTGCCCCCAATAAAATAATTGAAAAAATAAATCAAAAAAAGGAAAAATACTTTGGTATTATTATTATTATTTTTGGGGGCATCACTGCTCTCCAGTGGTGGGAGGAGGAGGCCCAGCCCCACTGCTGGAATTGAACCTCCGTCCCCGTGGGCTGCAGTCCTGTGCACAACCACTACGCCACCGGGGCTCAGCCCCTGGTATTATTATTTTTTAAAATTTTTGGGGTATTATTTTGTGTAAGGATTTTATCATTACAATTTCCCAACATACATGATCTAAAGATGTTAGCTTTACTTCAAAACAGCAACCAAAAAAAAAAAAAAAACCCAGTTGGAAAGCATTTTTCCTTCGCCTCAAATTAACAGCCTCCAATGCCTAAGGGCCCTAAACTTTTCTTAATGTAAAATTGTAAAGCTTTGGCCGAGCCCCGGTGGCGTAGCAGTTGTGTGCGGGGCTGGGGCCCACTGAGTCGGCAGTTCAAATCCAGCACCAGCTCTCCAGGAGCAAGGCTGGGCTTCCTATCCCACCAGGGCAGTGATGCCACCACCACCACCACCAAAAAAAAAAAAAAAAAAAAAAAAAGCAAAAGAATTGGAAAACTTTATCCTAAGTCGGATGGTAAAATTACTTATTTCTATGAGTGGTTTTTCTTACTCTTAAAACTCTCACCCGAACCACGTTAATAACCTGATCTCTTAGACTAAGTAAAAGTTGCAAACGTAGAAACTCTGTCTGCAGAACACTCGGCCAAGCCATCAAGTCCTACGCGCACCCCTCGGTGTCTAGGGGGGGGGGCTTCTTCGGAAAGTCAAGGTCACCCGTACGAAAGCGGAAGGACGGCAGACCCCGGCCGGCGCAGAGAGCAAGGTCACAGCCAACACCTCCCCCCGCCCCCCACCCGCACCCGTCCAAATAAATCCCCCACGGAGCACCTGACGGCGCGACGAAATCGAATGCGCGTGCAATCCCACGTCTCCGAGTGCCCTTCTTTTCCCCCTCCGCCTTCCCGCGGCTGGGCCCAAGAGGGGTCCCGCCCGCAGCTGCTCGCCCCCTCCCCGTTCCCTCCCACGCCCTCGCCTCACGGTGGCGGCTGGCAAGGCCGCCCTGCGCGGTGTACCCGAGTCGAGCGGCAGCGGGGGCCAGCGCGGCCCGGCCGCCCGTCGGGCCGGCTCCGGGCCTCCGCCTGCCCCTGGGCTGCCCACAGCCCGCCTCTCCCTGTCGGCCCCTCGCACGAGCTCCCGGTCTGCCACGCCCCCGCCACGGCCCTCGGACGGCCCGCTCACCATTGACCATCCCCGGAGCCTTCTCCACCAGGTTACGGAGAAACTGGGCCATGGTTCTCGGAGAGAAAGTCCGTGGCCCGAAGCGGCCGGTTGAATGTCACCTCCGGGAAGGACCCGCGGCAGGACCCCGTCCCCCTTCCAAGGTCAGGTCCCCTTCTTTCCGTGCCGGTCCGAGGTATTTAATTTCCCGACGATGTTTCTGTAATTCGGTCGGTCGTTTTTGTCTCTAGTCGTAGGGGAGAAGATGAATATGGAAAAAAAGAAATGGGTTCCTCTAACATTTGGAGGGCGATGGGGGTTCGTAGAGAAACAGGCATTTCTTGGGACAGCCCCTTCGGGAGGCCCGAAATGCCGGCGTGACGAGGAAGGAAAAGCGCATGCGCTGTGAACCTCCCGCGCTTTCCTTGCAGTCTGGCTAGGGACTGCCGAAAGTGTCCTTCGTTTTTCAGTAGCCGAGGGTCCTTAGACAAACAGGACGTTGCAGGCTGAGCAGATACACAGTTTATGACCCGACGCACGCCCTTCCTTAGCTGCTCTTTTGAAATTCGCTTCCCGCCCCCTATCCAGTATCAGGGTTAGCATGAAGGAGCTTCAGGACAGTGAGGGATGAAATCACATCTAGTGAGGGGCTATGGTGGACATTTTGAAATTGAAAAGAAGTCTGTTAGGTGATGTCTCCTTTGCGACTAGGCGAGGTAAGTGATGTGCTCAAAGCTATGGCGGCAGAATTGGATGGGTGCCGCTGTGGTGCAAACAGCACCTGCAGCATCCCTATCAAAGTTGCCTTGCTGCTCACAAAGAGCTGGGGGAGCAGGTCATTGAGCAAGACATCGGCTACGTACTGTCTGAACCGAGGGGTAAAACCGAATCGAAAGATGTGTGTAGAAAATTCTCTGTTTGACGAGGCGCGAAAGATCATGTACGCTGGGTGTGAGTCCCTGGTCAGAAAGAAAGCTCAGAATGCTTACAGGGGGGGTAGAAACATTCAGAGCGGCAGATGGATCACAAAATGCAGGAACAGCAGCTCAGTGAGTGACCCACAGCTCCCGCGAGTTACTACAGAGAAGCCAAGGATGAGAAAGCTAATCTAGAAATGGGCATTAGCCAGAGCAATTTGAGAATGGTGGGTGCCAGGGTGAATGGATGGGTGAAGGTCCCAGGACGTTTTTTTTTTTTTTGGGGGGGGGTGGGCATCACTGCCCTCTGGTGGTGGGAGTAAGAGGCCCAGCCTTTGCTCCTGTGGTGCTGCTGCTGGAATTGAACCTCCATCCCAGTGGGCCGTAGTCCCCGTGCACAACCACTACGCCGCCACCGGGGCTCAGCCCAGGACGTTTGTTTATAAAGGGGTAGTACACAGAAGGGACGAACCCTGGCACAGTGGTTCAGTGATCAGGTCTTTGGTACACCTTTTAAATCGATCAGCTGACGACCGTCTACCGTAAGGGATGCTTCTGCTGTCCCAGAGGGACATTGTTTGACTGGGGTGACCTTGATTTTGGTTTTAGGTTGGAACTTGAGAGATTATAGAAAAGGTGGAGGGGGCCTTTCTCACAGATTGGATGGGAGTGGATATTTATATTTGATCTTAGTCAAAAGGCCACGATGTGATCAAAAGTACATGGTCTTCCCAGTGAAGTGAATGGTAAGTGGGAAGGGGGGGAGAATTTGAGGAGTGAGGTAAAAGTTTGGAATAGCCTTTGAGGAGCAAGGACACAGAAGGGTTGCCTGGCAATGTCAGAAAAGTTGTTTTTCTCATCAGTTCCCTGTAGCTAATGTATCAGAGTTGAGGGGGAGCAGTTGGATTAATCTGGCTGAAGATTGCAATGGCAGGGGTTGTAGAAACATGAGAACAGGGGAACGTGATTGTGAATGATTCAAACAAAAGACTTGGGGTTTAGGCTAAAAAATGTCAAATATTTCTTAGACTATAGTGTATGTATTTTAACACCTTCAGATACATACCCTTAAACATCTTCTAACATAATACAGCAATAATGTGTTGATGCACATCACAGAGCAGTATTCATGTGCTTTTATGAACTGTTTTAGGTTACTTAAAAATTAACTGGCTTTATGGAGATTGGTTCATAACTATGGGTTATATCTAGGTGAGATGTTTGAAACTAAAATGTTTGAAATGGGGGCTGCCTGTACCTTTAAAAAAAAAAAACAGGTAAAGGGGAAAGTCCTTTTAGTTTTCAGAGGGGATACCTGAAATTGCTACTAACACTTAATATTGAAAGATAACACAGGTTGTCAAGTCAGGTGTTCATTTATTAAATACAAGTTTTGAATAAACACTCACAGGCAAGTTTGACAAGAAGTAACTTTCCTGGAATGTTTCAAAATACAGTTATGTTGATCAAGTTTTATTCCAATCAACCTTTTTGTCGTTGTTCTAATTCATTTTGCTTCGAGGTTCCTTTCCTGTTTAGCAGTTAAAGCTTGTTACGGTCTTTCCTCACCGGGCCTCCGCAGTGCAGCAGGAGCAGCGGGCTTGTAAAGGCACCCAGTAGTTTTGCTCTGTGCAGTGGCTGCTTAGCAACCAGCATCGAATAAAGGAAGGATGTTTTCCTGTAGCGTGTGATACCAAACAGCAACCAGACCTTTACCGGCACCATGGCAAAACCTTGTTTACGTTCCTCATGCCCATGAACAAGTCTGTTTAATAAAACCACGCAAACCCAACAAAAACTCAGACTGCTTGATAAAACCTACTTAAATAATGACCCAAATTTAATATTATCCTCTTGGAAAATCATGAGTAATACTAGAGTTGATTAAAGAGTCTTCATTTTCCAATTAAATTG
>PVJH01032371.1:0-22717 GCA_004026705.1 Nesogale talazaci | reverse complement strand
ATCAGTGGAATCAGTTATCAGTGGAAGTGAGTTTGTTTATTAATCACCTGTTTATAATAAAAATACCCTCAAAAATAGAAATTCCATAAGCTGAACATGGACTCACTATATGACCCAGCTGTTGTACTGCTACATATTGATCCAAATGAGTGAAAAAGTTGTCCACATAAAAATCTCCACATGAACATTTACAGCAGCTTTGTTTATAATTGCCCAAATTGGAAGCAGTGCAGAGGTCCTGCAGTAGGTGAATGGATAAACACTATGAAATATACATACATTGGATGCCACACATATTCTTCAAAACAGAAGTGAAAAAGAATGGAGCTATCAAGATACAGCAAGACATGGAGGGAACTTAAAAGCATCTTAGTACCTGAAGGAAGCTAGTCTGATAAGAGGACTACTTACTATATGATTCCCATTATGTGATATTCTGAAAAAGGCATAATTAAAGGGACAGTAAAAAGGTCAGTGGTTGTCAACGGCTAAGGGAGAAGGATGGAGGGAAGAATCAGTAGAGTATAGAGCATTTGGGGCATAAATACTTCTATCTTTAACCCCAAATTCACAGCCTAGTACACTGGCAGTCAGGGTCTGCTTCTGAGCATTGGCTGCGAGGTTAGTCTAGGAAATTTCAGACATGAAAGTAACCTGAGGGGGGGGGGAAATGAGAGGAGATGAAGGGAAGTTGTCTTCCCTACAAAAACAAAGCATGTATTCCTACAAATCAGAGCATCTTGAGGTTGCTCTTTGTCGCCAAAACTTCATATGACTTTGAGTTCAAGTTCCTTCTCTTCATACATAAGATTTATTGAAATTATATTGTTGGAGTAGGACTAAGAAAGTTGAATATTATTTCAGGTTTTCCAGCCTTAAGGAAAAACAGTGCCTTTAGGTTTTCCATTCAACTAGGAAAATTACAGCTTCATATTTGCAACACTACAGCTAATGCACTGTCAGCACCTCCATCAAACCTTGTTGTGCAGCAGTTTATAATTCAAGCAGAAATGAGCACCTCCAGCCCAATGCTTGGCCTACAGAATCTTAAAGAAAATGGCAGGGAAAAAACATCGTTTTGCTGACGCTGAGTTATAAAAGCAAAGAGAGGGTGCTTTCACAGAGTGCTTTGAAAAACACCTTTGAGGATTTGAGACTCTTATGGGGGACTACTGAGTTGACATCCTTCACTCCTGAAGTTAGAGAAAGGACCCCAAATTCCACAACGACATCAGTTTTACGAAAACTCACTTTTGAGAGTTTCTCATTCTTCATGAGGACAAATTTCACTAGCAGGCAGAGAAAGTACAATTGGAGTTTAAAATAAGGACCGATAGGGAGGAGTTTCTCATGAGGGCCATAATATCTGCTTTGTTCCCCCCCCCCCCACGCCCCCACCACCACCCGCTGTTTGAAAAGAACCTGTATGTGATGGAACCCAGCAAGACCATTTCACGTCTGCTTTTGCTTTTCTTTTTTAACCACTCAGACCAGTATGCAGATCTGAGGGGTAAGGATGCGTGAGGGTTCTTTTTCATGGAGCAATTTTAATTAAAGTGTCGTATTCATTTCTATATTTATTCTCCTGTTAAGTCCACCCTTTTGCCACCCTCCCCCATCCCTCCACTCCCTTTTTGCAAGGCAACACTTTAGATTCCTTTTTACTTTCATGACCCACCCTCTAGGATCCTCCCCCCGCCCCCACCACCCCCAGACACACATACACACACAGAATAACACAATACTTTCTACCAGTTTTTAAAATAGACCCCGGCAGACGGCAATTTCCTGCATCCACCTTCCTTCTCTCCTTCAGGGTGGGAGGGGATTTTCATTTGCAGGTGCCAAAGGCTGCTTGGCTTCCTGACTACCTGACTGCTTCAAGGTGGGAGTATGTGCAGGTGGGGTGAGGAGTTGGGAACACATTCTAGCCATTGGAGGTCCTGGGTAACTTGGGATGGAGATCACCCAGTGCATCCTTTGGATGGTCTGGCAAATAACCTCTGATTGGCCCTGTCTCCCACACCTTGCAAAGACTTAAGAATCCTGGAGTGGAGGTATTGGGCCGTTGTATGAGAAAGATATCCCCTTTTATCTGCAGAAAAGGAGAGGGAATTGTACCTGTGTGTCCCAAAGTGTCCCTCCCACAACTCTGGCATGTCACTAATTGCCCGATCTTCCCTTCCTGGCTCACTCCTGTGGCAAGTGGATGGGACTCTGGGTCCGTTTTGAGCTGAACATTCAGACTTGAGTGACCAGGATCAAGGACCACAGCGTTTTCCCAGGGAGAGAGAGGTGGGGACGTGGCAAGAAGGGGTCTGGCACACGGGGCTCAGGCTCACCTGATTTAAATGGGCAGCGATGAGGGACGGTTCCCATATCTTAACACTGTTGCTTGCAGTCCCTCCCTTTTCTTTCTTGGGTGCCATGCATAAAACAGGAAGAGAGGGCTACGGCCCAGCCAAAGCGTCCCCGCTGTCATAGTAACCGAAACCACGCCCAGTTCCGGGATCACTTGCGTTCCCTGCCCCCAAACCTGTTTTTAATCCTTGGATCATCCGTTTGAGTTGCCATAGTAGCAAATGCCCGACCCCGCCCCCCTCATCTCCAGGACCCTCGTGGCCGCTCAGATGGACCTCACAGGCTCCTTAGAAGTTATCTGAAGCCTTTCCTGCCGCAAAGTTCTGCATGTGGAGGGGCTGGTGGAAGGGGACCCCGGTACATAGTTCAATCTACCTAAACGGTTCCAGTTCAAACTTTCAATTTTCTTCCATTTCTAAGTAGTGTCTTTCTTCCTATCTCACCCCACCCTCACCCCCACCCTGCTCTCGTTAATATCTGAAAGAGCGTGCTCAGGGAGATGCCCCCCAATAATGCGAGTAATATTAGTAATAACAACAACTCTCTTGAACTCCGAACAACGCTGTACACAGTAAGGAACTCTCACCACCTTACTCTAAATCCCATGGCAGATGACCCATGGCTCCAGTATTGGGATCCAATATTATTTGAACCCCAAATCTGATATACTTCCTGGGACCCGGCTGTTGTTTTTGGACTATCCAAAGAAGGAATGCCTCTTTGGAGTCCACACAAAGGTATTTCCTCCATCACCTTAGATTTTATGAAGCATTAAAACTAAACTAAACTAAACTAAACTCCCTGCCCTCAAGTCTCCATGTGTGCTCCTGGGGACCCCCCCTCTGGGAGTTTTTCTAAGCCCTGTCTTTCCCCTGCCCTGTGGCCAGAACCCGTTCATGGTTTGCTTTGAGCAAAACAGTGGATGGAGAGTGAAATCCAGCCGACTTTCTTCAACTGGGGGACAGCTTCATGATGGGACCTTTTAACGCTCGGTCCTCATTGGGAAATAAGAAGGTGTTGGGGCTTCCCTCCCCCACCCTTCAATACAAATATTAAAGGGCAGTTATATTTCTAGGAGAAAGTCTTCTCATAGTAAATCTAAAGAAATTCTGGGATTTCTTTTCTGGTTGCAATCCATACGGCATGTCTTCTGGGAGGGAAGAGATCCATCCAGCGGAGTCACATCTGGAAACCCTCTCTTCCTGTCAGGAGGATAAAAAGACTCATGCATAGCAATGCCAGAGGGATCATGCCAGAAAGGGGATTTGCCTAAGGGTCTCCGTGGCAACAACCTAGGCTGCAATGGAGTCCTTTTAATAGAATTTTATCCCCAATTCCGCCCCCCGCCCCCCCCGCCCCCCCAAATGCTCTTAGCGTTAGATGGAGAAAATTGGATTATGCCTGGAAAATAAAGACGAATCTTTCAACAATCGATAAGCTAATATGAGTTTGGATTAGTCATTGCCCTCCAGATTTAAGACATTTGGGCCACAAAGAAAATCCTGCCTTTTTATTAATAAAGGCAGGAGACGGTTGGTTGGCATTCTAGTTATATTTTATAAGAAATTAGTGGGAGAAATTAGTTTATGCATGACATAGCACTTCACCCATTCACATTCTGCTTGAAAGTGAATGCACATTGCAAAATAAAAATACAATATGCCACCGATTCAGCCAAATAGTTTGCAGATGACTAATAAAATAGGTTACGGATAAGGAGGAGAACCAAAGGGAGAAAACTGAAATAAGTAGGAAAAATTAAAATCCTTCATTTAAAATGGCAGAGAAAGTGCCTCTACCTGTGTCTCACCAAAAGTTGCCTAATCCGAGTATTGGTAGCAATATTTGTGATACTTCTTGGGGAAAGAAAGGGAAAAAAAGCCTAGTTATTCATCAATTTTTTTCATCTAACTGTGAGAATCAAAAACATTTTTTCAGCCTCCCTTACCCTGGGGTTTCTGCATTCCAGCTCATGGAAATGGAGTAGAAATATCTATCGTCACGTCCAAACCATACCCTTAAAAATGACTCAAAAGCATTGTTCATACTCTCCCCTTAACCTGACTAGACACTGAAACCTAGGGTGAATTGAAAGCAGGGCATTCCTGAATAATGACTGTGGTACAGAGGTCTCCTCTTCCCATGCTTATCATACCGGAACCTCCCTCATCTCTTCCCTCAGCCCCAGCCCATTAAAAAACAGTTGCTTGGTTCTGTTAGGTAGATGAGAAAAGAACTTTTATCTTGTCACTGCAATAGTGAGATTGTTATAGTGACTAGAGTTGGGGTACTCGGAGTTTAAGAATAAACTTTAAATCTTGCACAACTGGAAACAATTTTGTTCCTTTACGGAACCCAGGACACAATATTGGCCACTATGAAAGGCCCTGAGATCTAACCCTGCCTGTGGGGAGACTGCACAGTGTACTTCCTGTCTCATCTCAAATTTTATCTTGTCTTTCTGCAGACTCGTACAATATAAACTTCACATCTTGCTTTATCAAGCTCATGCCTTTCTATTTTTAAGCAAGTGGTTTGAAAAATGTGAGACATACATACACTGGAATAAAGAAAAGTGAAGTCCTGATAATGTTACAACATGAATGAATCTTGAAAACATTAGGCTGAGTCAAAGAAGTCATTTGAAATGAGGCTAATATTGCATGATCCCACTTATATAAAGGATATACATTAGACAGATATATAGAGACTAAAATCTATCTGGGGTAACCAAGAATGGTCTGGAGATGAAGAGAGGGAGTCTTTCCTTGCAGAGCACTGACCTTCTGTTTGAGGTGATGGGAAAAAAACCAGATGGATAGTGGTGGTTGGTGGTTGTTTAACATGATACAAGTAATTAATGTGACTGAGTTGTACATGCAAAACGTATTGAAATGGCAATTTTTTATACATATACTTACCATGATAAAAAGTTGAGGGTTAGTGTTGCTTTCAAGTAAGATAACTACTAGTCTGTTTACATAGCATACACTATGAATACAAATGTCCATTTTTTCAGAAGACAAACCAACAAGAACCATTGCTTAGTTATCTGTATACATAATTATAATTTAGTACATGATTTAGAAATTAAGCATCGCAAAAGCTAAAAATAGAGATTTCGGGTGCGAAGAATGCACCCCTGGTATCCTACTTTTTGCTTTGTGAAGTCCTATTTGAATCATGTAAACATAGATGATGTCTCAAAATTGATTTAAATAATTCCATATAAAGGTGCTTTTTTTTTTCTTATTGGAGGTCTTTTTCCCAGCTTTGGCTTTTTTCATTATCCTGGGGAATGTGGAACTCTAAATAATTTATGGTACAAAATAGGAAGATATTATTTAGCAACTAAATGTACAGAGAGCTTCGTTGTGGAATTGGTCTGTTTAATTTCAGAGAATAGGTGTGAATGACAGTGTTCATAGCTTTCAGGAGAGTAAACCATTGAGCTAGAGGACCTTGCCAAGAACACAAAGGAAAAAACACACACAACAGCATTACCATCTGTCAGGCATTTGTGATTTTTGTATAATAAATTGTTTCCCCTACCAAATAAAAGTTGAAACTTTATAAGCATATACTTCACTGCATAAATTTTCCCATATGTCAGTGGCTTAAACAAAATGATACTATTTGGAGAATTTTCTTTCACATTGGCAATGTTTGATTTGTTTTCTTAGTAAGATCTTACATTTAATGTTGTTTAGCATGACAAGGATGTTCTACATCTTGATGTATTATTTCTTTAGGATATAATAAGTACAGAGCAGATTATTATTATTTTTAATTGGGAGCTCTTACAGATATTATAACAATCCATAACTCAGTCAGACCAAGCATAATTGTACAGTTGCTGCCACCATCAGTTTCAACATATTTTCTTTCTTCTTGAACTCCTTGATACCAACTCCCTTTTGTTATTTCCCCTGTCCTTCCCCAGGAAATCTTTTATATATATAAGTATATATTTAAATCATTTTATTGGGGGCTCATACAACTCTTATCACAATCCATCCATCCATCCATTGTATGCTACGCACACTGGTACATTAGTTGCCATCCTCATTCTCAAAACATTGACTTTCTATTTGAGCCTTTGGTATTAGCTCCTCATTTTTCCCCTACTTCCCCACCTCCCCCTCTATCATAAGCCCCTGATAATTTCTATATTATTATTTTGTCATAGGTCATTGTCCGATGTCTCCCTTCACGCACTTCCCCATTGTCCATCCTCCAGGGAGGAGGCTATATGTAGAACCTTATAAATCGGTTTCCCCTCCACCCTCCCAGTATTGCCATTCTCAACACTGGCCCCTTATTGTTATATTATATATTATTATTTCTTCAGGTTTTATACTTTGATTCTACAGTATTCAGTGTAACACTTGTTCAAGTGTAACGTCTACTGAAGTATTTGCATTATTTCTCAAACCTGAAAAGGGCCTTGCCACCTATTGATAATCCAGTATTGTCACTATTATCAGATAACACCAGCAACTATGAGCTAATTCACTTCTGGATCAAGATTCCAAGATTCAAAATTAATTTTGCTGCAGCAACCTGGAAAAGACTTCACAGATGTCCACTGATTTCGTCGGATGACATCCTACATCCGAGAACACCTTGCACTCTATGTTTGTGTTCTTCACCTTCATGATCTTTGTGTTTATCGCCTTCACAATAGAATGCTATTAGGCACTGTCTGTGGGTTTTTATTGTGTGTGATGCAGAAGGTTAGACATCTTTCAGTTACAGGATCCAAAACATATGGAGAATATTACACCTGCATTCTATGGTCAGCTCTAGCTTCCTTTTCAGTCTTGAGTGCAATTTAAAGTGTTGACTTTAATCTTTAAAGCCCTTCATTGTTTAGAAGTCAGTTACTCCAGCGATCACATCTCTCCCTATGCATCACTGTGGCAATTAAAATCAGCTGTGTTCTTGCTGTTTATAATCCCAGGCGAGTTGTGGGAAGCCTGGGAGTAGGTCACTTTCCAAAGAAGAACTTTCCTAAGAACCCTCTACTTTTGTCAATGATAAAAGCACTATTCTCTGTGTATGGTCTTGGATGTCTTGTGCTACGTCTGTAGGTCTCTGGAACCATCATTAAGTACTATTGATTTAATTTTTATGTCACCGGTGTCCACAGAGTTTATAATACCAAATCTAGTTCTATGAAACAGAAAAAGAGAATAGTTGTAGTTATTAAAAATAGAGCTCAGATTCATCTGTTTCATATTTATTAGTGTGGGAGTTTTTACTCAAGTGCCTTCTCAAGTTTTTCCTTGAATCTAATTTTAAATGTCTTCAGGGAAGGGATTTGCCCCAAATCCTTTGGGGACAATTTCAAAATCCATAACTCATGGTCAGTCAGATCTCTAAATGCTTAGCTAAATGTTTGATTTTTTTTAATGTTATATCGGATGTTTGTGACTTATGGATTTGCACTATATTAAAGAATAACTTTCTTTTTACTGTGTACAAGTTCAAAATCTATCGTTGAGGTGAATCTACTTCAGCCAAATGCACAAGTCAATCAGCAAAACAAATACTGCTTCTGAAGGTCTTGTTAGAAGCAGTTCACTAACAGAGCGCACCAATTCATGTGATGCCAAAGTATGGCACGGTCTTCTGGAGGGAAAAGATGATTGGGAACAGAGCTGGGCGAAACTGGTAGGTAGCATTATGTGTCATGACTCACACAGAGTGATGTATGTTCATCTCTGAAAATGAGTTTATCTGAATGAATAATATTTTATTTCCATGCTTGATCTGAAGTTGTTGTACACAGCTGGTGGGTTCTAGAAGTAAAAGATTGTGGAGGTAGACGGGTGAGGAAATTGTACAGGAAGTGGGCAATTGGATAGGTAATCCTAGTGCCCTTAGCAAAGATATGGGCAGGAGGCAAAACACAAGTGCTTCATCTTCATTGAGTTAGCAGTTCAACCATAATGTGGATGAGTTTGCCTGGAGAAATCCCAAGTGGCAAGGGAAAGAACTTAGAGGCAGCCTTTGGGAGACTGCAGTCAATGGCTAGGAGGTCAGGACAGAGCCTCTGAGCAAATTCATGGCTCAAGGGGTAGGCAAGTGTCATGTCATCCAGAATCAAAGGGCAATATATTTCCAAAATAACTGATTGGCCAGAAGGAGCGGATGCTGCTGGGGATCAAGTAAGAAGTTTTGAAAAATGCTGAATTAGGCACAAAACAGTCAGTTGAAGTCTTTGAAAAGTAGCAACGGTGTTCTTTATTTCTAACAATTATTTGCAGATGATAGCATGATCTTTCCAGGAGATTTTGAAAAGCCCAGAGTTTGAGAGAATCATTGGAAGTTTTGAGAAGAAGCAAAGGCATTTGAATAGAGTTCCCTGATTGATTCTTTCTACTCTTGTTCTTTGGTCAAACTAATCTTTTACATGTGATTTTCTAAATCAAGAAATAGCGTTTTTTGTAGTTTGATGTGTAGAATTATTTAATAAATGAAGTGATTGTCATAGTATCAGCTTCTGCACAATGGTGCCAAATTGCTACGATGAACGCATCTTCTCATTTAAAACCTTTTCTTTAGTTAACAGTGGCACTGGCCTGAATGAAAGTGAAGTGTGGAGACAACCATACTACTGACATCTTTTAAGTTTTCCAGAAGTATAAGAGAGGATTTCATAGACACCTAAAGAATATTTTAATAGTTATATATTAGGAAAGAAACTTTCTTGCTGAATCTTCTTCATGTGTGATTTATGAAGTTATCTGAAAGTAGAAAACTTGTGAGCAAAAGACCCTAGACCTTTCAATCATCTTTCAAACACTGAATATCAGACCATTTCCAAGGGCTCCAGAACTGACATAAAGTAATATAAGAGAAGAACTTGAAGAAAAAGAAAACACACGAAGTCAGACACTGGGGAGAAAGTGCAAGTCAGAAAAGAAACTCATTAAAAAATAACTTCAGCCAATGCACAAGTCAATCAGCAGAGCAAATACTGCTTCTGAAGGTCTTGTTAGAAGCAGCTCACTTTATTTCTGAATGAACCTATTCAGATTTTCTACCACTCCCTTTACAGGAGCCAATGATTTTTGACTTTACCTATTAAAATAACTACTTCAAATGAATCTTATATTTCAAGTCTACCATATTAAACAAACAAACAAACAAAAGAAATCACTGTATTTATTCTTTTGCACCTTGAGTGATGTCCATTCATTCTTTTTGTGCAGAGTAGTGTCCTCTTTATGTTCCTGTCCTTTTTATTTCAGTTTGGCTATAATCTCTAGGCTTCTATTTTTGGCAACAAGCAAGTAAACCAATTTGTCAATCATCCACATCTTAAAATTTTTATGATTTTCTTGCATAACGGAATGAACTTTACCTGAGCCAGCTGCCTTGATCCTTTATAGTGTGGCCACTTTCTCCACTGTACTTCGGGTCATAACCATTGCCAATTTATCCAACCAAGTAAATTCCTCATTTTATTTGAAATTGGTTTTATTATGCTTAAGTTACTCACATCAAATCTAACAATCTCTCTTCTTAGCCCTCACTCTGGTAGAAGTTTGAAAATTTAATATGTTATTGCTATCATGGCTTCCATAACCGCTCTCAATGCTGGCTATTTAAATTAGTGTTTACTCTTCCCAGAATGCGGCAGAGGTTCATTAAAAATCAGAGAATCAAATCTTAGAGCTGACAGGCACATACAGAGATTATAAGTACTAAAAGGACAGCTTTCTTTGAGGTCCAACCCCCTGTTCTGCCCCTTAAGGAGAT
This sequence comes from Nesogale talazaci, assembly GCA_004026705.1. NCBI lineage: Eukaryota > Metazoa > Chordata > Mammalia > Afrosoricida > Tenrecidae > Nesogale > Nesogale talazaci. The sequence goes on along the minus strand of PVJH01032371.1, from coordinate 12,586 downwards.
AACTTAGCACCTCTCTATTTCAGTTTCTTTATCTGTGAAATGGGGTGAATTATCTTTACATTGTAGCTTTGGGTGTGACGTTCAAATTAATTCATGGATATAAAATATTTATAACAGTTCACAGCTTATGGTCTTGATGAATGCTCACTAATAGTATTTTTTAAAAATAGATACTTTATTTTAGAATAGTTTTCAATGATAAGAAAGTTACCAAAATAGAATAGTGTGAGGTGCCAGCAAATCAGTTCCAATTCACAGTGACCACTGCCCAACAGAAGAACACACGTCCTGCTCCCGCACCATTCTCCCGTGTCCCTGTGCCCAAGCCCTTGTTGCAGCCATTCTTGTTGAGAGCCCTCCTTTCTTTTTGACACGGCCCCTCCACTGGACCAAGGGTGATGTCCTGACACCATGTCCAAAATATGTAAGACAAAGGAAAGAATTCTCATAGTTCCTCCACTTAGTAGTTCGCCTTACTGTTCACATCTTTTATCAGTGTGGTATATCTATTACAACTAATCATTGAAGAATTATATACTTTTATGAACTTAGCGTTTTTTACCCATTTTTTTTCTTGATCCGTAGACCCTTCCAGGGTGCCTTGTGACACGTAACTGTCATGATTTCTTAGGCTTCCCTAGATGGTGACAGTTTCCCGGTTATTCCTTGTTCTTAATGACTTTAGGTGGTCAGAGAGTTTGTAGCATGTTCCCTCTGTGTGAATTCACCTGATGTCTGTCCTTGATAAGACTGAGATTATTATGGGAGAGGAAGACCACACAGGTAAGGGTCATTCTCATCATATGCTATCAATATGCCTTAGCATTGATGACGTTAACTTTACTCACCTGATTGTAGATACTTTTCCCCCTTTTACAGTAAAGGAATCCTGGTGGTGCAGTGCTTAAATAAGGTTTAAGCTGCTTAAATAAGGTTTCTATGTCTTATCCACCTGTATTTATTAGAAATTTTCTGTTCTGTTTTCGAATTAATGATATAAAGATGGCTATAATATTATCCCATCATTTTAATCACTGAAGATCTGTAATCATATCCCCTTAAATACAATAATTTTCAAACCTTTCTTTTCCCCTCTAATTATTTTAGTTTTACATCATGACTTTTTGTATACAGTTGTTTATTACAGTATTGTATTCTTTAGTATTTGTAATTTAAAGTTTTCATTCCACTCTTTTGACCTTTGTGCTAATTCAACACACCATACCAAACTGTTGGGTAATTATATATTATAATATAGTTTCAAATGATAGCTATTCTAGATAAGGTAGATGTGGCAGTCATGTGCTTATGTTAATTTCATGATCGAGATATAGGGGTGGAGTCTAGCCTGTTAATCTGGAGATAGCCATTGAGTAGTCAATGAGGCCTCTGTGTGAGCCTGACTTTCTACTGATATGTCTGGGAAATCTCTCAATATTTCCCTAGTGAAGATGAGAAGCTATCTCCCCAGTGGCTGGGAGTTAGTCTCAGGGACGATGAATCATGGACAAGACAAGATGGCAGTGTTTGAGGAGCCAGAGGAGAAGCTACACAGCTTTGCCCTGATGGAGCCAGACCTCTGAAGCTGGAGAGGCCACGTGGGAACCCCTGCCAGCAATGAGGTGCTTCGGCCACCACTGGATGCTGTTGATGCACCCTGAGGCCTGGAAGATATGAGATATGAGGGGACCCCTGCCTGTGCCAGGACTCTGCACCTACTGACCTGCGACTTCATGAGTTGGAAGGAGACTTTATAGACTGATATCGGGCATATGGGTTAATATCGGACTTATGACTTTGTACTGGACTGGATTGGGATGCTTTCTTAACGTCCTATTTCTTTTATATATAAACCTTTTCCTTATATCCATAACAAAGTACCTGTGTTAGTCCTGGTAGACTAGAGGAACAAATTCATAGACACTCATATGGGGATAAGAGAGAGTTTTACATACAAGAGCAGTTGAATTTTGAGAAAACATCCGAGCTCAGTCCAGATCAAGTCCATAAGTCTGATAATAGCCCATATGTCTGATACCAGTTTATAAAGTCTTCTTCAGACTCACAAGCAACGATGCCAAATGCAAAAAGATCATATGCCAGTTGGTGCAAAGTCTTGTGGATCCAGTGGTTGTAGAAGCATCTTAATGCTGGCAGGGGCCTCCATGTGGCTCCTCCAGTTTCTAGAGCATGTGACCATAAGACAGCATTGTATCATAGGTCCAATCCAATCAATAGAGCATCTCCAAGGGAGTGAGTTTAGAGAGTGAATGAATATCCCGATACAGGAGTTCCCAGAATTTTCCAGGGGAAGGCCATACCCACACAAAGCCTGCATTGCTTATATCTTCTTTGACAGGTCAGACTCCATTCCTTTACTCCAAATCTTTTCAAATTGACACCAGATTATCTAACTACCACAGGAGATTTCAGAATGAGATTATCAAACTAGAGTACAGCAGGGAATCTTCTGCCTCTTTAATTAATTATCTCTACTTTTAAGCATTGAGAATGTCTAACCAGTAGGTGCAGGCCAGTTATTTTGATACACAGCCTTTTGGGTCTTTGTAACCTCAGAAAACTTATTTTAAAAAGTGAATTAGTTTGTGGGAATTTTTGTGAATTTGTATTTTTTCTCTTAAACTGTTTGCTTGCATATACTAAAAATGGACCAGTTCTGTTCGGTGATAAAAAGCAATTCCATTAAAAAGAGAGAACTAATATAGTGATAAAATCCATCATGATTATGACCATAGTACTATTTCAAGCATGAGCCAAAAGTAATATCACTTACTTCAATAACCTCAAAAGCTTTTGAAAACTAGTATAAGCCAAAGGTACAACAGAAGGATATTCTGAGAATGAGGATGTATAAATTATTCTAGCATGAAGGAAATGTCATTGTAATCAAAGACATTATCTGCCTCATGAGAAAAATATTGAGCACATATGTGGAGCCTAGGAAATTCTCCAGTCAAAGGTCACACATTAGTAGACAACAAATTTAAACAAGCCACTTACTGTGGGAAGAGCATCGATATAAAATTCATATTTGACTGGAACCACACCCTGGATTTAAGCTTTTCTGCTAGTCTATCGGGACCTACGTCACCCTTGGGAAATGAAAAATGCTCTAAGAAATATTAAGAAGGAGTTTGGTGGGTGGAAACAGATGGAGTGGGCTGCAGAAAGTATTTTGACTTTGTAAGCAGTATTCTTGGGCATTTTGAAGGGGGAGAGTGTAGAAAAGGAAGATACAAAGAACCAAGGAGGAAAGTCTTAGGGCTTACTTGATGTGTATGGGGAGGGACGATCATCAGAAGAGAGAATCATTGTAGCGGCCAGAAGAAGAAACCTCTGGGAAGCTTTGTACATTTTCTTTGATTAAGAAAGGGAAGAATAATTCTGACTGAATTCATAACTTGTTTCTACTTGTTTTTCATTTCCCTGGAATTTTTTTTCCCCGTGACACTCAGGGATAATGGGAACGCTCTATTCTCAGCTTCCTTGAGCTGCATTTTCAATGTCCATTGCTATACTGATACATAATTAAGTATTCAGAAAATGGTCTATTTATAAGCTACAACAATAATAAGTATAGATAGGGCGCTATTGAACTCTAGTTGGTATCTGGAAGTAATGTCCAGTTATCAGTTGGTTCTGACTCAGAGCAATCTTCCAATGTACAACAGATTGAAACACAGTCTGGGTCTGCGCCATCCTCACAGTTTCTGTTCTTTGAGCCCATTGTCGCAGCCCTTGGGTCAGCCTGTCTCCCTGAGGGTTTCCTCTGTTTCTCTGACCTTTTAGTTTATGAGCCATGTTATTTTCCTCCAGGTCCTCCTGGTCCTTCTGATAAGATGCCCAAAGTATATGAGAAGTCCCACACTCCTCACGTCTAAGATGCACTGTTCAACTTCTATTTTTCGCAAGACTGAACATATCATAGCTTGGGTCCAGTATATATAATTCCTCAAAATGACATCTTGCTTTTAATTCTTTGTGTGCGTGTGTGTGTGGGGAGGGGGGCATCACTGCCCTCTGATGGGAGTGGGAGACCCAGCCTTGCTCCTGGAGAGCTGCTGCTGGATTTGAGCCACCAACCCAGAGGGCCGCAGTCCCTCACTCAACCACTGTGCCACCGGGGCTCAGCCTTAATTCTTTAAAAGAGATATTTTACAACAGACTTATCTAATATTTGGGATTTATCTAATATTTGATGTCTTTTGATTTCTTTATTTCTGCTTCCAGAGACTTCGGTTGTGGACTCAGTTAACAAAAAATCTGTGACAACTTCAATATTTCTCCATTTTTAGGCCTAGCAGTGAGGACTTTGGTTCTCTTTATATTAATGTGTAATCGATACTGAAGCTGTCACCTTTAAGCTCCATCAGTAAGTGCTTCAAGTAGTCTTGTTCTCTGCAAGCAAGGTTGCATCCTCTGCATATCACAGAATGTTAATGGGTCCTCTTCTCATCCTGATACCTTGTTTCCAGATAGTCCAGTTTCTCAGATTATTTGCTCAGCTTACAGATTGAATAGGCGTGGTGAAAAGGTACATCAACACATATCTTTCCTGATTTTAAACCACACGGTAATTCCTTCTTTTCTTTGAACGTCTAGACTTCTTGGTTCATGTTCCAGCTTCAAATGAATACAATCAAGTGGCTATTCTTCACAATATTACCCATACTTTTTAAAAATCTCCAGAGTTCGATGCCTTTGTATACTCAATAAAATACAAGTAAGCACTTTGGAAGGTTCTCTCTTCTGAATCTGACTTGAATTTCTGATGTGTTGATGTACTGATGAAGCCCTGTAGAACTATCTTATACATAATCTTATTTGCATGTGATATGAAAGGTATTGTTCAATGATTTCAGCATTACAGTATATCGTCTTTGTTGGGATGGCACACACCTGATAAGCCAAAACAAAGAGAATTCGTTCATTTCCTACAAGAAATACTACTGTGAGTCCTTCAGGCTGAAATAAAAGGACACAAAAGAGCTCTTTCAGTAGGTCCTTCACAGAACTGTCTTCCAAATTTCCTAGAAATAGACAAGTGAGTTCTTCCCATTTTGCATCCATTTATTGAAACATCAATAGAGATTCTGTCAACTTCCAGAGCCTTATTGATTGATTAATTGATTGCCAATTCCTTCTATTTTAAACTATTGATCATATGCTACTTCCTGAAATGACCAGATGACAACCAATTCTTTTGGGTACCATGACTATGTTGTATTTCCATTACCTTGTGATGATTCAATATTTTGCCCATAGAATCCTTTAATATTGCACAATCAATGTTGGACTTTTTCTTCAGGCAGTTAGCAAGAGAAACACTGAGCATGCCCTTTCTTTGGGTTTTATAGCCACAGGTCTTCAAACATAGTGTTATAGTCCTTGATCTTTTCAAGCCACCCCTTGAAATCTTTGGTTCAACTCTTTGCTTTTTCATTTCTTCTTTTCATTTTAGCAACCTTAGTATGTTAGGGCCCAGACACATGAAATACTTATAGAAAAATAAAGCGATAAGAGTTGGCTATAATACTGAATAATGTGTTCTTAAATGAGGCCAGATTAATTCTAACAAATATGTTGATAGAAGAAGAGTCAATTTCATTAGAGTATCAGCATGAGCAATGGCTTGGGAATAATGACTGTGAATTTGCAGGAGAGTGAGGTGTGATAGGAGGACTTACTCAAAATTCAATTTAACTCAAAAGTAGTCTGTGCTTTTTTTTTTTTTTGGCAGAGAAGGGGGCATCACTGCCTCTGGTGGTCATGGGCACTATCCAGTGCTGCTCCTGAGAGCCACTGCTGGATTTGAACTGCCAAGCCCGTGGGCCACAGTCCCGCACTCAACCACTTATGCCACCAGGGCTCAGCCCCAAAGTTGTCTATGTGCTAAAGAGGAAAAAAAAAAGGTGGTTAGACTAAGACTAGATTATAGGAAGCAAACAGCCTGTACATACTCAACCAAGACTTATTGAGGGATTTGCATGTACTAACTCTTAGGAATAAATCAATATTTGATACTCTGTTCAGATTACAAGAAGCTCCTACTACTGAGAACTTTGATTCCATCAAATAAGCGATTCTGTTCCATAGGATGTTATTGAAAGTTCTTGAGTAGAGGAGTTACGAAAATAAAAACATATATCCTGGTAAATATAATCTCATGATAGAACAAATGAACAGACAGCTGTAAGGGATTGAATTGAGTCTCCCTAAAATACATGTTAATGATCTTAACTCCTATATGCATACCTGTAATTCCATTTGGCAACGTTATGAAATATGTTTTAAGCCAATTTAGAGGTCCAAATGGTGCAGACTTGGTACAGAAGCAAGCAAACAACAGTAGAGGAAAGATGGATGCCACGTGGAGCTCCAGAAGGAACACACAGAAGAAACCAGCACAAAAATTCCTCCAAAGTAGATGTAGCTTTCTCCTAGACCAGGCAGCCTGATTTTAGACTTCCAATTCCCCAGTTGTGAGAAAATTAACTTCTGTTTGATAAAATCGTGCACTTGGAACATTTCTATTATAGCAGCACTATATAGATATGACATAAACAGACAGGTTGGAATCCACTTAATGGCAGTGAGTCTTTAGTCAGTGAGAGAGACAAGGAGCTTTCTAAGATTTTTTCATACAGAAGCCATATGGGTGGCATTTTCAAAAGAAAAGATAGATGCAAGAGTTCTGGTGTGAGTGACAGGAGCTAGTTTTGTTTGCTCGTTTGTTTTTATTTTGGGGGGAGCATCACTGCCCTCTTGTGGTGGGAGTAGGAGACCCAGTCTTTGCTCCTGTGGAGCTGGAATTGAACCTCTACCTCAGTGGGCCACAGTCCCACACACAACTACTATGCCATCGGGGCTCAGCCCAGGAGCTAGTTTTTGTGTAAAGATTCCATGTTATTGACAAAAAGGGGAAGTGAGTCAGGGCTAGGTTGGGAGAACTGAAGGGTGAAGAAGGAACTCACCAGGAAAAAAAGGTTCCCTGACATTGGAACAGAGTTAGAACCCAGAACTGCCATCAGCACATAGGGACTGCCATCAGCACCAGCGAAGAAAGCACATTTTGATGATTGAAATCAGGGTGTAATATTCAGAGTAATCCCAGAGGCATGACTGGATCTTCGGAGCTTCGGTTATTTTATTAGAATATTTAATGGGATTTGAGACCTAGAAGCCAAGCTCACTATAATGCCACACTTCTGAGGGATGTATATAAGCCTCTACCATTTGCCTTAGCACTACTTCCTGTGATGGTTAATAAAATTTCAAACCAAAGTCACTGTTATCTAATCAATTTCAACACATACTAATCTTGTCTAGTGTTTACATGGGTTGCTTATATCTTTGTGGGAGCAGACAGCTTCAACTTTTGCCCAACGAGCCTCTGGTGGGTTTGAATTGCTGACCTTGCTATCAGAATTCCAGAGTTTACCCTGGCAGTCTCACCAGGGTTCCTGTGATGGTTAATATTATGTGTCAGTCTATCTAATCTGTGTTTTTTCAGTGGATTGGCTACTAGCTGCTGTCATGGAGTAGTTTCATTAAATTGAAAGGCCTTGAATAAAGCAGATTGCCTTCTATAATATAATTTCCTGGGGTATAACCTCGCATCCAATACAATGTAATCAGTTGCATAATGTGGTTGATGTAATGTAGTTGATACATCAATTGATACATCAGTTTATACATCTACCCATACTGATATGGGTAAGTCCTATACCTAAACATTTCTAAGTTATAAAAAGAACATAGCAGGCATGGACACATAAACATATATACATAGTCACACATACACATGTGCACACATACTGAAGAAAACAGATGGCCCGTGAGGATCTGCAAACCAAGACATCAAGGAACTCAAAAACTCTTGGGGCTCCCAATGAGAAAGAATCGCTATGACTGAGACCTTGATTAGAATTTTTAGCCTCCAGAATTGTATGAAAATAAATTTTCGCTCTTGAAAGCCACCCACTTATGGTATTTGTGTCACACAGCACCAGGTAATTAAGACTTATCCTATCTTTGCTTTATACACTGGCTTTAAAATTCTTTAATTTCTTAAAAAGGACGTTGATTTTTTTGGTCACTTATTTCACATGCATACTGACTAACCAAAACACACACCACACACACACACACACACACACACACACACACTTGCACAAACCAATGGTTTTTACTTTGAATTTATGATATTCTCTTACTTTTAATGTTCTGTCATCATCCATGTCCTTTCTAGCTCTTTTCTGAAGTTCTGGGGTTTGAGAGTCTCTTTGTCTAAATTAAAGGGCAGCTCCATTCTATCTTCCTGATCAGGGGGCCCCCCACCTTTCTGTCACTTGGGAGAAAGATGAGACCATATGCTCTCCCAGAGGTTTACTGCCCCAGAACCCCAGATAGGATCACCATAAGTCAGGATTTTCTGGATGGCAGTGGGTTTGGTTTGAGGTTTTTTGTTGTAATGGAGAACATTGTCTAGGCCCAAAAGTTGTCTTTATTTTGAATACTGTCATTTAGTTTACGGTGACAGATGGAAGAGGAGAGGAGAAGAGATACGTCATAGGAATTCTTCCTTGGTACATAGTAAGATCAAGTTGCGGTATGCATCCCAGAAAAAAGTAAGAGGGAGGTGGAATGCCTGGTGACAATTTGTTGTAGATGGGCAGATTTCTTATCCTCTCGGCCCAAACATGTTGAAAATTACTGGTGAAATTTGCCTAAAGGTGATAATAACAATAACAATAATCCTTTCAAAGATGGATGTTTCTGTGTCAAATTGTGAAGATGCCATGAGTCAGAGTCAGCTTAAGAGTCTGACAGCAATCACAGCTAATTTCAAGCGCTATTCTACTACGCTGACTTGAGGAGGAGGTTGAAGGCACTGTTGTGAGGACTATGGGCGACATGGTTTTTTTTTTTTTTTTACATTATGTAAGAGGAAAAAGTTAGAAGCCCATTGGCATAATGGCTTAAGCATGGGCTGCTAAGATCAGCCATTTGTACCTGCCAGTCTCTTGTGAAGAAAGATGAGGCTGTCTGCTCCTGTAAAGGCTTGCAGCCTTGGAAACCCAAGAGGGGTCTACTCTATGCAATAGGGTCTCTGTGAGTCAGATTGCCTGGAAGGCATAGGGGAAAGTTCACAAAATGATGCTCCTTGTTATAACCATCAGCCATGGGTCTAATTTTAATCAGCGTCTTGGAGACAACACGCAAAATAGAAGTGGGGGAGATTAACTTCCCATTTAAAAGGCACAACATTCTGAATGACATATTATGATTTCACTTAAGGATCTGCACATATATTTATTCCAACCAGCAAGAATTAAGTAGTGCAAAACACATGCCATTTTTTCCCCTTCTGTACAAATGCCCCTTTTTTGGGTTTCAATAAGAATGATAAAGGCTAGTAAAGTAAAAAAAAAAACAAAACAAACAAATATATCACTTCATGTTATCACAATCAATGCCCTTGCAAGCAATAGTCAAAATGTGACCTGATGGGTTGCATCGGACAAATCTGTTGGAAAATGCCCCATTAAAGTGTTAAAAAGCAAAAATGTCACTTTGATGTCTGTCTTCCTTCTTAGTTTCTTGCACATCATCTGTGGCAAAGGATGAAGAGACAAGACTTCTGTGCTCAAGTCCTGGTCCTAGTGGTATGATCTCAGGTATTCTCCTTCACTTCACTTAGTCTCATAAATCATAATTTTGAAAATATCGTATTACATAGGATTGTTGGTATGATAAAGTAATGATATGTGTCAATATTTATAAACTATAAAGTTCATTGCCATTGGCTGAGCCCCGGTGGCATAGTGGTTGTGCGCGGGACTGCGGCCCACTGGGACAGAGGTTCAATTCCAGCAGTGGGGCTGGGCCTTCTACTCCCACCACCGGAGGGCAGTTGATGCCCCCCCACCAAAAAAAATTCACTGCCCTCAAGCCAATCGCAGCTGAGAGCAATCCTCTAGGGCAGGATAGAACTTCTCCTACGGATCTCAAGACTAATTCTTAATGGTCATAGAAAGCTTGGTCTTTCTCCTTTGGAGCAACTGGTAGTTTTGAACTGTTGATCTTGCCGTTAGCAGCCCAATGCATACCCACTGCACTACCGGGGTTCCTTTTTATAAACTATAAAGTGTCTGGTAAGTATTAGTCTATTGAAGGGCAGTAACTATGCTTGAATGATGAGCAAGAAATTTACTCATCATCCCATAAGTTGGGCCCAGATGAGGAGGTCCTTAAATGTATGACAAATCTGACATAAAATATACCTTATCTTCATTTCCTATGTTTTCTTGGTGGTGTTCCCTTGTGACGTGCAATTTTCTTTATTCCTCCTTCACTTTAATTAGCTCATGAGGCTTTATTCAATTATATTCACCACCTTCATAAACACTGAAAGTATCTTTTGCTGCTGATCTCTAGTTTGTTTTGTGCCTTTTCTTCCTTTCTGGGGTCATTTCACATGATTTGCTTACATTCCAAGTGAGGTTCTCAGTCGTGGCAAAACCAAACAGATCCATTGTGATTGAGTTGATTCCAACACATGGTATCCCCTTCTGTGCCAGAGTAGGGCTGCCTGCAAACCAAATAATCTTCGACCGTTGTACTTGTGGGACCCAGAAACAGGAAGCGAGGTCCTTCTCTCATAGCACTACTGGGTTGATTTCAGTCTTGAAGCTTTCACCAAATCGCTAAGCACAAACTGCCACATGAGGACCTCCCCATCTTGTGGAGAACAGGCCATGAAAAGGTCTACTTGGCTTACCCCAATACGGGTATCCTCCTCAGGGAGTGCTGTTACTAAGACAGGTTAGCTGGGGGGAGTCCCCTTGCATATCTGCTCTGGGAACTTTGTGTACCTCTTCTTCCCTGCGGTGGCTCTCATGGTAGAAATCCAAAACTTGAAGGGCCCCTATGCTGGTGAGACCAACAGAGGCGTGGCGAATGAGAACTCATTTTGATGAGGTCTTGACAGAGGCAAGAGGCTAAGGGAGGCATGTGCTTTAGCAGCAGGTAGTGGCACAAGTCCAAGGAGAGGTATCTGGACAATCTATGACAACAACAGATGACTGGCTCAGGACGGGTTTGTTCTCTCTTTATTAGTACCAGCCACTTTCAGAATAGGGAAGAACCTGGCAGAAAAGTCCAGGAGAGAAAGCTGTTCTAGTCAACTTCTCTGATGATAAGCCTCTGAGGTCCATTCCGTTTTTTTTTTTTTTGAGCTACACTGTGTGGACGGTATGCACGTGTACATGTCTTACCTTTTGACCTAGTGATTTTAATTCTAGTTGCAAATGAAAATTAAGTTCCAATGATGTTCATTACTGGGTAACTTGCAATAGAAAAAAGCTAAATTTTTTAACAGTAGGGTATTGATTAATAAGTTAAATAGTGAAATATATAGATATAATGAAATGTTATAGACATAATGCTATACATATAGATACATACATAAGATATATAAGTATCACATAGATAGAATGAAATAGTGTGCCTCCTTTAAAATAATGTTTTATAAGAATACTATATTACATGAAAACCATTCCAAGTATACTGACGATAAAATTGCTAGGTAGCATAATGTTAGTAGTCATATTTCAATTTTGTATCTATGTCAGATAGTTTATCTTATGGGGTGTGATGGGTAATGTTGTATGTTAATGTAGCTGAGCCACAACTCTCAGTGGTTTGACAGTGATGTCGTTGTGATTCCCCAAGATGAGATTGATACAAGGCACTCACCTGAATGAGGAGATCTGCTATGAGCAGCTAGTTACTGGGTGGAAAGAAAGTCTCCTGAGGAATATGATCTGCATCCAACATATGCTGATTCTCTGGCAAAGCTTACTGGCCTTTTGCTGGGTCTCTCATCTGGCTGCCAGCTCTGTGAACTTGAGTCAGCAGCCTGCTGATCGTGGGTGTCATCATCAGCCTGCCATTTTGCTTGCTGACCTTGGATTCATTCTTATTAGCTGTCAGCAGTCTGCCAACTAACCTGCTGATCTCAGGGTTGATCGCTCCTGAAGCTAAGTGAGTCTGGAGATGCCTCCAGCCTGCCATCTGACCCACACACTTGGAACTTGCTTTCCTCTACAACCATTTGTCATTCCTTTGAGATAAGTATTTATATACATACATACATATGCCACTGGTTGTGGTTATAATATGTACTATGCCTAAGACTTGCATAAAAAGCATGAACTCAGGAGCTAGGTTCTGTTAATTCCAATCCCAGATCTGTCATGTAATATCTAGGTGGCCTTGGGAAAAATCAGTTTCTTTATAAATGAATCTATTAAAAGTGCTTAGAATAGTTTCAGTTCACAGAATTCATATCATAATTATGTATAGATGACTAAAAAAGTCTGAATACCAAAATAAGAGTGATTGTCTCTGAATGATTGGTTATTATTATTTTCTAAAATAACCACTTCTATAATATGAAAATATTTAGTGACCATAGTTTTGAATGTTAGCTTTTTATTGCTAGACTATTTGTTTTTTTCTGAGAAGATTGTCTATACAAAATTAGATTCTACATAAAGAA
>PVJH01032370.1:0-22721 GCA_004026705.1 Nesogale talazaci | reverse complement strand
GAGGGAGTGTGTAATGGATTTGAATCTCCACCTTTTGGCTAGTAGCCCAGCACTTTAATCAGAAGAATGGTAAATCCTTATACAGTGATGAACAAGTTGACTGGATCTATTCAAACTTTCTTAAGAGTTTTTCCATGTCTCAGTTCTATTACATATAGCTAGTTCATGATTTCTTTTTCTTTAATAAAGCATTGTTTGAGGCTCATCCAGTTCTTATCACAATACATACACACATACATTGTGTCCAGCACACTTTTGCATATGTTGTCATCATCATTTTCAAAACATTCTTTCTTCTTGAGCCCTTGGTATCAGCTCAAATCCCGGCCACCACCACCCCTGCGGCCCCTTCTTTCCCTCACAAACCTTTGATAATTTATACATTAGCTTTTCTCCCATGTATCATCTCTTTAGAAAGGATGATTTGTAAGCTCACTTTTATGAAGTTAGCATTTCATTAAAAATTTTTTACTGCCATGGAGTCAATACCAACTCAGCAATTCTGAAGCATGGGATTAGGTTGACCCTGGAGATTCCTGAAACTAGAATTCTTTACAGGAGTTCAAAGTCCCATGTTTCTTCCATGGATCAGCTGGTGGTTTCAAACTTCTTACCTTGCAGACGCAGTCCAACTTTGCCACATCTCCTTAGATACTCACTTGTTTTAGGACAAATTATACTGTGACAAAATATATAATATGAAAGTAACCATTTTAAAATATAAAGAAAACCTCTCCATGTGACAGTGTCAAGTCTTACAGTGGGGATCCCAAGTTTATATTAAAACATTTATACAGTTTATTTCCACTCATCCATTTCTAACCCCTTGCTGAACCTTCAATCACTTATGTCATTTCCCCCATGTGTTCCCATTTCTATTCCTCCTTCTTGATGAGCCTTTCTTACCTTAGAGACTTAATTGTTAGTTATTATAATATGCAGTGAGTTCAATTCCAGTTCTGAAAGGTCACTAAACACTTTAATCTTAGTGGTATCACCAGCCTCTATCTAACTAACAAGCCATATACTTTTGAGTTCTGTTCCACAGTCTTCTCCCCTATTTAAAGGACTTTTTAGTGTGGTTATTTTCAGAGGAGTTGGTGTTGGTAACAGGGAACCGTTCTACTCTCAAGATCCTGTAGACTAAGTTTTCCATGGTCCCTTTATCCATTGGAATGTTTCCATGTACTTTTCCGGTTTCCTCACTTCTCTTTTCTCTGGATACACAGAGACAAGTATTTGCACCTTATGGGCCTGCTTCTGAGCACTTAAGACTCCAGCTGCTAATCACCAAATTGGAACACAGAAAATTGCCCTTTTTAACTCTGCTATTCCAGTTGACGTTGTTGAGTCCAAGAATGTGTTTCTTATGTCCCAGGCTCAGGGACTCCTGTCTCAAGATGCTTCTTTGTGTCTAAGAAGTTTTCCTAAATTTACTCCTTTCAGGACCCTTTGTGTTTCATCAAAATAGGAAAGTCTTTCCCCACCAGAGAAAGCCCTCTTTTAGGAATGAAAGTCTGAGCCTGGTGTGCTCATTATCATAATCACCAAGATTCACCCCTGAGTGTAGGTAGGGGAAACGGAACAATAGAAAAGGACGGCTTTGGACATGTTCCATTGTTGCTTGTTGATGTACTCCACACGGAGGCTACAGATGAGATAGGCTAAATGTAAGAGATAAGAGGGGGGCTGACTGGTCGGAAGTTTAAAAAGTATGTCCCACATTTATAGATATATTAGTAACAATGGTAAATATACTTATATACACAGCTGTGTCAAATCTATAAGCATTATTGGTAAGTCCAAGACTCCCAGACCTTTCAACCAGCACCCATTTCACTATTCCTTCGGAGGGTATTTTTGAGCAAAGGGGAATAAGATTTTACTATTATTCAAGATACCTGAAAGTACGTCATTGACATAATAGCCAAACTTGACAAATTGCAGTTTCATCCAAACTTTTTTATACTATTAAAATCAAATCTATTACAAATCATACATTACATTAAAATCAATTTGACCTTTTCACTTATAATCAATTTTTAGATAAAAATCCTTGGAAGATGTTGGCTCACCAAGTAATAAATTAGGCATTACTCCTAATTGTTGGCCTATGATATCACTTCAAAAGTATCATGTGATCATGTCACCATCTCTCTCAGCTGAAGAGAAGCTGGTGGCAGGAAAGTGTTCTCTGTGATCCTAATTTCTGAATAATAGCTTGCTTTTTAGTAAAGATAATTCTTGTGGGGATCATGCATAACTTATAATAAGGCATACATCAATTGTATAGCACATATTTCTACATATGTTGCCATTATTATTTTCTAAACATGTTCTATTTGACTCCTTGAAATGAGCTCCTCTTTTGACCTTACCTCTCCACTGCCACCTTTATGACCCCTTGATAAATTATAAATTGTTGTCATTTTATGTCTTATATCAGCCACTGCCCCTCTTCCCCCAAGTGTTATTCCCCCTCCCCTTCCCATCTTCCCTCTACCCTCTTGTTATCCCTACTCCCATTTCATCCCCAAGGTGTTTATCTGACCTGGATTCTGAGTCCTGAGCTCTTATTTGTACCTGTGTACATGCTCTGGCCTAGCTCCACGTGAAAGGTATGCATGGGATCATAATAACGGGAGGTGATAAAGCCTCAAAGGATCAGAGGAATGCTGTGTGTTTCATCTGGGAGCTCACTACCCTTTGATCCAGCTGCTGCTCAGCTGTGCTGCAATTTGCTGGAGCTTCAGGTTTCCACGTGTGCGTGTGAAGTGACTGAGGGTGCCGGGGTGAAACCTGAAACTTCTTCTATTCTTTATAAAACTCACTTGAATCACAAACTTGACTTTGGTGTGACTTTTTTTTCAAGGACTGAGGTGCTTCCCACCTGAGAAAGCTGATAAAATCTATTTGACTAAGTTAAGGTGAAAAGAAAATGTGATTGTATCTTCTAGAGACTTCTTGCATGGTTCCATCTTCATGCCCTTCCTGCTAGAACAGCATCTCACTTTAACAGCAGGACAAGGAAGAAATAGCATTGGTGCATTCCAACTGTTACCTGATAATTTCTGGATGAACTGTAGCAGTATCACAGGTATGTGGGGGCTGGAGAAGATAGAGGGCCCTTTGTTATTGGCAGTATCAGTAGATGTGTTAACAGGAATAACAAAGGCCAATTTCATGATCTGTGAAATTGATACGTCAAAGTACCTGTTTCCAGGCAGTGATTCTGAATATGTGCAAATGGCTTCTCTCTATAATGTGTCCTCTCTGGGCTGGCTTATATTCAAGCAGTGCCCTTATGTCAACAGTGTTCTCCTTTCTTCACTGCACCTCCTTTACACACCATTGATGGGTGTGCCTGTTAACCTCATTCAAGTATTTGTTCATATAGAAACCCACAAAATATTTATTGAGCATTCAATTGTACTTTGAAGACAAAGAAATGCGTAGACATTTCCCCTTTTCAGAAGTATCTTACATTCTACAGAGTGTAAGAAATGATAAGTAAATGCCATATCAGATGGCACTGCGCTCCTTATGAAATGGATGAGATTGCTGTTTTCCTTCCTGGGTAGGGTGAGTCAAGGCTCACAGAGAAGCTTATGGTCACACTGATCTTTGAAAGAGGATACAGGCATGGACTAAGTAGGGATTATTAAAAACATAAGGGTTGCTTGAGTTTACACATCATAGTTCATAGCTGATGAAAGTGAGGGATGGAAAGTGAAGCTTGGCTGTGGCCAGGTAGGCAGCAGCCAGATAACAGATTCTCATAGTTTGCTTTTAGGATGGGCAATTCTGAAATGAGTGGAGCATCAATGCACAGTGTGTGGCAGAGGATGTCTCCACTCAGACGTGCCCTGTACAGACATTGTCCTGATCAATGTGAAGAAAAGTCTCTTGCTTCTGTGAAAACCACACAGAGATAAAGAGTAGGAAAAAAGCACCACAGAAGTAAGGGATAAATCTGTGAAGTTTGGAATTGCAAATCCATCCAATAATCCACTGAGTACATGAGGAAGCTTGACATTTTAAATTCATTATTTAATGTTTTAACTCTCCTTTAAAGTGGGCATGATAATTTGGATTTAGAGATGAAGAATATGATCATTGAAACTATGTTTTTTTCTTATCCAAGGCAGCCTCTGGGTGAGGCACATGGGTTGTGTGTGTGAGTGTGTGTATATAACACTATATATATAATCTAAAAGTCATCTTACTGAACTTTGATGTTTCAATTATTCTTATTGTTGTTCTTATAGGACATTTAAAAAGAGAATGCAGACTTTTCCCACCAACCCCACATTCAGATGTCTTTCATTATCATCTCTCCGGATTTTTACATTACCCATTTACACCATTTTGCTGCTCAGTATAATACAATATGATTGATGTGCTGTGGTGTGGTATGATATAATACATGCAAAAGTAGTAAACCAAGTCTAGGATTCCATTCTATGGAGTCTACAGCAGCCTCTTAATAATATCATCTCTTGTGTTCACTTTAAACTACCTCAACCCAGCTTTCTTTGGCACTTCACTTAAAATATTCACCTTGTTGCTGTCAGATGGTATGAGGAATACTACTGTCTCAGGGGTTTTGCACTGCCTGGATGTCTTCGTAAAATGTTCTTTTCATGACTATCATCTCAACTGTCTTCAGATTCCCTGCAAAAAGCCTCTAGCTCAGAATAAGCTGTTCTGTTTTCTTTGCTAATTTATTGACTTCTTACTATGAATTAGGTGAAGGTTACAGACAAGGTTACAGATACAATAATTCACATACCTTGTGCTTTAATTCATCCATTACAATACCATGATGTAGATTACTTATTCTACTTCCTCTATGTTTCCTGTTTTCATTCTTCCTTCTTTCCTAACCCCCTGAGTTTTGTTCCTGGCTAAGTGCTACCCTTTTGATGTTGCATGGTAGATAATTGCTGCATAGAGGAGCATTCAGTTCCAGACATGAGTGATGTTTCCATGCTCCTTGAGTCCATGGAACCAATTGTTTTCATGTACATTTCATTTCCTCTCACTCTCCTCACCTCTGGGAAGGATGGCACCAAGGGCAGCAGCATCTTCACTAACCTCAGTCCTTCACTGTTCATCAAATAGGGCCAAAGACTTCAACATTTCATTGAGGATCCAGCAACTTTCAAGAACACATGGCATAGAATAATTTGTTTGCGGATTGTAACAATACGTGTCAGTGAGTGTCTTCAATGTTTTTTGCTAACATTCACTTTATTTTATTCATATGGTAATCACTATAAATCATTGTGTTAGTCCGGGTAGACTAGAGGAACAAATTCAAGGACACACATACCGATATAAGGAAAGGGTTTATATACAAAAAGAATGGGACATGGAGAAAGCATCCCAGCCCAGTCCAGTCCAAAGTCATAAGTCCGATATTAACCCATACGCCTGAAATCAGTCTGTAAAGTCTTCTTCATCATGAAGTCACAGATCAGTGGGTGCAGAATCCTGGTGCTGGCAGGGCACCTTGCCTCCAGGGCTCAGGGTCCATCAACAGCAGAAGCAACTCATCACTAGCAGAGATCTCTATCTGGCTGCCCCAGCTTCAGAGGTCTGGCTCCATCAGGGCAAAGCTGTGTGGTCTCTCTGTCAGCTCCTCCAGCTTCTCGAACGCTGCCAGCTTGTCTTGTCTATGATTAATCGTCTCTGAAACTAACTCCCAACAACTTGGGGAGATAGCTTCTCATCTACATGAGGGAAATGTCGCGAGATTTCCCAGGAGTCTCAGGTGAAAGCCATGCCCACACAGACGCCTCATTGGTTACTCAATGGCTATCTCCAGATTAACAGGCTAGACTCCACCCCTCCATTTCAATCATAAAATTAACATAAGCACATGACTGCCATAATCATGTACTTAATTTTTATGTTTTACTGATCTTGTGTGGCACAGTGGTTACCTACTGTACAGTAAACTGCAAAGGTCAGAAGTTCAAAACCACCAGTCTCTCCTTAAGAGAAAAACTTGGCTTTCTACTCCCTTAAAGAGTTATGATCAGGAGGCATTTATAGAGGCTTAAGTACAGGCAAGCACATAGGTAAATATATTTATATATAATGATAGGGAAATAGATCTATGTATTTTTATTTATATGTTAGGTACTATAGTAGCAGATGGACATCAGGCCACAAATCAAGAACTCCCACAATGTAAGAACACTTTATTCTATCAATCTGGCCCTCCATTATGCTCAGCATCCCGAAATGATTGCTGGAGACAAAATGGATGCATAAGAAAATGTGGTGAATAATACTGATGGTATCTGACTATCAAAAGATATAGCATTGAGGTCTTAAATGCTTGAAGATAAACAAGCGACCAGCTAACTGAGAAACAACAAAGACCACATGAAGAAGTACACCAACCTATGTGATGGTGAGATGTCAATAAGACCAAGTATGAGGCATCAAAGACTCAGAATAAAATCACATCATCATAAGTGAGGGAGAAAACAAGCCAGTGAGAGTGCAGTATAGCACCGTGAAACATGCTACATTCCTCTAGTTCTTTAATGATTCCCCCATCACCACTATCATGACTCCAATTCTACCTTACAAATCAAGCTAGACCAAAGCAGGTACATGAGTACAGATAAGAGCTAGAAAGGCAGGGAATTTAGGGCAGATAAACCCTCAAGACCAATATTGAGAGTAGACATATCAGGAAAGTAAGGTGACCATGAGGGAGAAAGCATGACCCGATCACAATTATCTACATATAACCTCTTCCCAGTGGAATGTACAATAGAATAGTGGGTGAAAAGAGACATTGGTCAGTGAAAGACATGAAAAAAATAATAAAAATTTATAAAGTATCAAGGGTTCATGAGGTAGGGAGTGGGGAGAGAGGAGAAAAATGAGAAGCTGAAACCAAGAGCTCAAGTAAAAAGAAAATATTTTGAATATGATGAAGGCAACTAATGTGCAGATGTGCTTGACACAATGGACTGTGGTAGAATTATGAGTCCCCCACAATAAAAGGATTAAAAAAATTCTCATTTGGCATCCACATTGATCACTTCCTTCTTTCCTGTCTTTTTAATGGCCTTTTGCTTTCTTTATGAATGATCTTTTTGCTGTTCTCCCACAACTAAGCGGGTATTCTGTCAAAAGTGGTCAGTACATCAAGAGTTCTTGAAGTTTTGGTGGAATATACTCGAGGTTTTATTTTTTAAATAATTGTATTGGGGACTATACAACTCTTATTGCACTCCACATCCATCCATTGTATGTCAGGCACATTTGTATATTTGTTGCCCTCATTATTCTCAAAACATTTGCTTTCTATTTAAGCATTTGCTATCAGCGTTTTATTTTTCCTCCCTTCCCATTCCACCCACCCTGTGAACTCTTATAATTTATAACTTTTTCACATCTAACACTATCTGATGTCTCCCTTCACCCACTTCACTGTTGTCCGTACCCCAGGGCGGAGGTTATATGTAGACCCTTATAATAGGTTCCCTATTTCTACTTCACCTTCCCTCCACCCTCCTGGTATTGCCACTCTCACCCCTGGTCCTGAAGGGGTTATCTGTCCTGGATCCCCCATGTTTCTGGTTTCTATCTGTACTAGTGTACATCCCCTGGTCTTGCTGGGGAGGAAGCATTAAAATCTAGAGGAAAGTTGTATGCTTCATTATTTCTATACTGCACCCTGACTGTATCATCTCCTCCCTGAGACCTTTCTGTAAGGGAATTTCCCTTTACCTACAGATGAGATTGAATCTTTACTCTGACTCATTTAAAATGATATAATTTTAGTTCTTTGATGCCTGCTACATGACCTTTTTGACACCTCATGCTTACACAGGCTGATGTGCTTCTTCCTCGGGGGATTTATTACTTCTGAGTTAGATGGTCACTTGTTTTCCTTCAAACCTTTAAGACCCTCCAGATGATATATCTTTTGATAGCCAAGCACCCTCAGCTTTCTTCATCACTTTTACTTTTGCACACATTTGTCTTCAGTGATCATGTTGGGAAGGTGATCATCATGGAATGCCAATTTAACAGTACAAAGTCTTCTTGCATTGAAGAAGTGCTTGAGTAGAGTACCAACATCTATTTACTGCCTCAATAATAACCCTATAAATATATGCACTTTAATCTATTTCCCCATCTTCATATATAAATATATTTACCTATGTACATGTCTGTATTTAGACCTCTATAAATGCTTTTCACCACCTAGTTCTTTCCTCTATTTCATTTTGCTTCCCTTTTATCTCACTATCATGCTCAGACTTCATTTGGATTTCAGTAATTTCTCTTGGTTACATTACCCTTGATCAATCCCCACCAGGCCTCTCATACCTTCCTTGCCATGAATTTTGGATCACTTATTACTCCCTTGTCCATGAATTTGTCAAAACCACCTCCCTTCTCCCAACTCCACCATCTCCTATGCTGTTTTCTTTTCCAGCCTCTTCTTCCAGCCAATCTTATCTATATAAACCTGCATAGATAATGTGCATAAAAACAAGATGAAGTGACCAAAGAAAACAAAATGGTAACAACAACCACAAAAAACAATGTTCAGAAAAAGTATATAAATACGTATAAAATTAAAAGTAATAAAAAGAAAACTCCGTAAATATTTCAGGATCTGTTTGTTGATCTCTATGAGGGTCCTCCAGTTGAGTCTGATGGAATGCCACACCCTAATCCCTAAGTGTATCCTTAGCACTCCCTTGCGACCTCCATGCTCTGCTCTCCCTGCTGCTCTACTGCATGCCCTTAGTGTTTTGCCTTGGTGTGGTGGGGTCAGGCCGGGTGCAGTTCCAACCCTGTGTCTTCAATGTTGCCCCCTGTAAGGTCTTGGGTCAGCGAGGAACTTTGTCCCTCATAGTGGAGCTGACCATATGGTCCTCTCTGTGCCTTGACTGTTCTGAGCAGGGATATTGTTCACAAGGCTAGATGGGCCAGGTTGCGCTTCTCTCTCTCTTCATCCCCATTCATTTGCTCCCATGTCCTCTGATCAGACATATGCCTCTTCCTGAACTGCAGCTTCACTGCTGTCCTCTGAAGTAAATACTCCAGTGTGGTCAGTGTAAGACATGAAAGAAATGTATAAATTATCAAGAGTTCACGAGAAAGGGGGGAAATGAAAAACAGAAACCAAGGGCTCAAGTAGAAAGAAAATATTTTGAAAATGTTGATGGCAACAAATGTACAAATGTCTGTGACCCAGTTGATTGTGACAAGAGTTGTTTGAGCCTCCAGTAAAAGGATTTTTTTTAAAAAAAGAATCTTATCTGATGTCTACTTTGATCACTTCCTTCTTTTCTGTCTTTTTCATGGTATTTTGTTTTCTTTTTTCTTTTTTTGGCATCACTGCCCTCTGGTGGGAGTAGGAGACCCAGCCTTGCTCCTGGAGAGGTGCTGCTGGATTTGAAACACCAACCCAGGGGGCCGCAGTCCTGCACACAACCACTACACCACTTGGGCTCAGCCCTGGCCTTTTGTTTTCTTAATGAAGGATGTTTTTGCTGTCCTCCCACAACTCATCAGGTATTCTGTCATAAGTGGTCAATACATCAAATGTTCCTGAAAGTTGGGTGGAATATACTCAAGGTCATAATTTTGCTCTCATTAAATTATTTTAATTTTCTTTAACATAAATTTCAAATTACAAATGAGCAATGTATGGTTTGTTTCACAACTGACCCTTGTCCTTGTTTTAATGTCTGATACAGAACTTCCCCTTGGTATCTTTTGGTATCTTACAACAGACATAGTTAATTTGATATCTGTGTATTCCAATGAGACAAATCTACAGTATAATTTCCTCTAGTGATTTTCAAAAGGAATTTTTGAAATCTAGAAGTCTTTGGTCTTAAAATTTATATCACGTGATCTGCAGCTTCAGTTCTGTCACCAAGGCCATATTTTCTTTTCTTCTTTTTTGTAAAAAAGCATTTTATTGCAGGCTCATACATCTCTTATCACAATCCATACATTTATCAGTTGAGTGAAGCATATATATACATTTGTTGCTATCATTATTCTCAAAATATTTCTTTCTACTTGACCCCTTGGTATCAGCTCCCAATTTCCCCCCTCCTTCTCCCATACCCTCTTACTACAAAACCACTGATAATCTATAAATTAGTATTATTATTCCATGTCTTACACTCTCTGATGAATCCATGCATCCACTTTTGTATTGTCCATCCCCCAGGGAGGATGGTATATGTAGATCACTAGGATCAGTTCCATCATTCTCCTTCACCTCCTGGTGTCGCTGCTCTCATTACTGGTTCTTTGGAGGATTTATCTGTGCTGAATTCCTTTTGTTTCCAGCTCATACCAGTGTACACACTCTGGTCTAGCCAGAGTTGTAAGGTAGAATTGGAATCATGATAGTGGAGGAGAAGGAAATATTAAAGAACTATGGGAAAGTTGGATGCGTCCTTGGTGTTAAACTGCACTCTCAATGGCTCCTCTCCCCACCCACTACTACCCCCACAATGACCCTACTGTAAGGGGATGTCCGGTTGCCTTTAGATGGGATCTGGTTCTCCACTGGGTGCTCCCCTTCATTTATAGTGATATGAGTTTTTGTTCATTGATGCCTGATACCTGATCTTATTGGTACCTTGGAATCACACAGATTTCTGGACTTCGTCCCTGTGGGTTTTGTTGCTTCTCACTAGATACAAGGCCATATTTTCTTTTTTTATGACCATATTTTCTAATTCCTCTTCCTTTCAGTTTGATTCTTACTTTTGCATTCAAACCCCCAATCATTATAAATGCAAGATAGATCTTAAAATGTTCCTGTTGAAAATGTATAATATGCCATTTGTCTGAGAGCAATCATTTCTGGAATAGTACACTATGTGATTTTTTTTATTCAATCAATGACTGCTCACTAGCACATAAAATTCACCACTTGCTTGTCACACTGTCTTACATTGGTGGCTTGTAATACCACATGCAAGTAAAAGTTTGCTGAAGATCTCCACAGTGGTTGCAGCTGTTCATTGACAGGAAGCTTCCAGAGGTTCAGACCAGATTCAGAAGATGTCAGATGTTTGTTGGCTCAAAGCAGAGAAAAGCAGAAAGATAGTTGCTTGTGCTTTCTTGACTATACAAAGATATTGGACTGTGTCGATCAGAAAAAAACTATGGAGAGCCCTAAGAAAAGGGAAAAGTCTAGACATTTCACTGTGTTCATTCCAGAACTTATACATAGATGAAGATGCAGCTGTTGGAACACAAGAACAAGGGAATTCTACATGGTGTAAAATCTGGAAAAATATGTGTCTGCACTGTAGTCTCTAACCATACTTATTCAATCTGTACAAAGAGAAAATGGTGAGAAAATTGGATTACATGAAGTGGAATGTGGGATGAATATCATGGATTGTAGTGTACAGCATACATAGCACGCATAGCAACTCAATGTAAAGAAGATCATAGTCTGCACAACTGGACCAATAGAAAGCATCATCCTATGTGGAGAAAAGATGGAAGCCATCATGTATTTCATCTTGCTTGGCTCGATAAAAAATGTTCATGGAAGTCATAGTCAAGAAGTCTAACGTTTCCTTGCATTATATACATCTGTTGCTAAAGACCTCTTTGGAGTAATACAAAGCAAGAATGGTACTTTGAGAACTAACGTGAACCCACCCCAATCCATGGTGTTAGCATTTGCCTCATATGCATGTGAACATTTGAAATTGAGGAAGACCCAAGAAGAATTGGTGCATTTGAATTTTGGTACTGGGGAAGAATATTAAAAATATCATGGGCGGCTAAAAGGAAAAA
The DNA here is from genome assembly GCA_004026705.1 of Nesogale talazaci. Lineage (NCBI taxonomy): Eukaryota > Metazoa > Chordata > Mammalia > Afrosoricida > Tenrecidae > Nesogale > Nesogale talazaci. The sequence continues at coordinate 10,895 of PVJH01032370.1, read as the reverse complement.
AAAAACTATATGTCTTGAACGAATGACCAGAATGCTTCTTAAAAGGAAGAATGATGAGACTTTCTCTGACATAGTTTGGACCTGCTGTCAGGAGAGACCAATCCCTGTAGAAGGGCATCATGCTAGATAAATGAGCAAAACAGAAGAAGACCCTCAACAAGATGGATTGACACTGTGGCTTAAACAATGGACTTAAGCTTAGACATCATTTTGAGGATGTTGCTGGATGGGGGAGTGTTTTATTCAGTTTTGCATGAAGTCACTATTGGCTGGAACTAACTGGATGACACCTAACTACAATAAGAACAGCAGCAAATGCTTTGTATATCAATATTTATATATTCCATTTCATTTTTCCAACATCTACTTTTCCTAGATTTATCCTTCATACATTCATTCTGAGTTTTAACTATTTTTTTCAAATCATTTTATTGGAGGTCATATGACTCTTAGCATAATCCATCCTTTTAGCCATTGTATGCAAAGCACATCTGTACTTTTGATGCCATCAGCAGTGTCAAAACAATTTCTTTCCACTTAAGGCCTTAGTATTGGCTCCTCCATTCTCACCCCCACCCCACGCCGCCGGCCCTCACAAACCCTTGATAATCTATAAACTACTATAATATTGTCTTGTCAAACTCATTCTGATGTCTCCCTTTGCCCACTTCTCCGTTGTTCATACCCCAGGGAGGAGGTTATATGTAGATCCTTATAATCTGTTCCCCATTTCTACTCCACCCTCCCTCCATTCTCCTGGTGTTACCACTCTCCCCACTGAGTTTAAATTATTCATAGACATTTGAAGCTATTTTTTCACAATTTTACTAATGACCCACCTGTACATGAATGATCCACAGTCTTTACTCCATCCACATGATTATAGTCAACTCTACTTTAAGAAGACAAATCTTGCTCATTCACATTTTGAGTGCCTTAATCCCTCAAAGGCTAATTTTTTGGCTCTATGTCTGGCAATGTACTGTTGATATTCCTTAAGTTCTCATGCACTATATTCTCTAAAGTAGGCAACATATTTGTTTCATAGCCTTTTTATTATTCTGGAAGTTCTGATAAAACCTGTGTACTTCGGTACTCCTACTGATATTTGAAATACTAGTGACATACCTTCCAGCAACACAACAACATACAAGCTACTGCATTAAGACAAACTGACAGACCATTTGTGTGTCAGCATACTAGATGTGGACAATTAACCCAATAAAAAGCGAACTTCCCATCCCAATGACATTTCTCCCTGTCAAGTGAAAATGAGCATGAAGACACATTCTTTTTTTGTGGGCATCACTGCCCCCTGGTGGGAGTAGAAGACCCAGCCTTGCTCCTGGAGAGCCGCTGCTGGATTTGAAGTGCCAACCCTGATTTGGGCCACAGTACCGCACACAACCAGTACGCCACTGGGGCTCAGCCTAACACATCCTTACTAAAATGAAGGATAAGTCATTTTATCTGGACCCTCCCTTAACTAAAAGGAAGGGAAAAATGCATGCTGGGTCTCTTTGGATGTTGTTGGAAATAGATACTCATTTGTCAAGTGACTCAAAAAAATGTTGGCTTTCACTGGAGTCTAGAATGAGAGAAGACTCTGCAAGAGCTTCAGACTGCTGTGCATGTGGCTCTGCAGCTTGGGTCACGTGATCCAGCCTGAACTGCCAAGGGGAATCAGACGTGCAGTTTGAAGCCTTGGCAGGCCCTTATTGGTGAAACACAGTGGAGAACCTTAAGGTTTTGCAGTAAAGCTCTGCCACCCTCTGTGCCACAGCTACTGCCCTTGTTACTTCGAAAGTCACTGCTTTGCTCAGTGAGACTAAGTCATTATTGGACCTGAGATCTCATCATGAAATGAATGTTGTCTGACTCACTAAGTCATAAAGTTTGATATACACGACAACATTGCATCACTAAATCAATGTTGCATATACAAGATCGGGCTTGAGCAAGAGCTAAAGTTACAAGCAGCAAAAAAAAAAAAAAAAAAAAAAAAAAAAAAAGATACAAGCAAGCTGCATGAAGAAGTGGATCAAGTTCTTATGGTCTCCACTTCTCTCATACTATATATTTTTTTCTCCCAGGATACACCTATGACCTCATGAAGAATTCCTTAAAATTTGTTGACTGAAGAAGAGAAATCTGATGCTTTGCATGTTAATCCAGGCAGACTAGAGAAACACATTCATAAACACACATGTGTATATAAGAGAGAGGTCTATATGCAAGAGTAATTGAACATTGAAAGAAGCATCCCAGCCAAGTCCAGATCAAGTCCATCCATAAGCCCCATATTAACCCGTATGTCCTACAGCAATCTATTAAGTCCTCTTCAGACTCACAAAACATATGCAATTTTGCAAATGCAGGAAAACCACAGGCCAGTGGGGGCAAAGTCAGCGGTGGTAGAAGCATCTCAATGCTGACAGGGGTCTCCATGTGGCTTCTCTAGATCCAGGTTTCTGGCCACATCGGGGTTGGTCCACGTGGCTTCTCTTCAGGCATGTCTCACAGAAAGCAAGCCTTGTCAGCAGGGAATCTCCAAGTGAGTGTTGTCAGTAGAAAGTCTCCAAGGAAGTGAACCAGGAGAGACAGTGTCTCCCGCCTCCAAGAAGGAATTACCATATTTCCCAGAATTCTCAGAGGAAAGGGCCATGCCCACAGAGGCCTCATTGGTTATCTCCTGATGGACAAACTAGACTCCACCTCTACACCCTTAATCCTAAAACTGACACCAGAGTAGGTGACTGCTACAATTGGTTTACAGAAAGTTCTTCACTTGAGAGTACCATTACAACTCCTCTCTGAGGCGTAGAATTGTACAGGGAAATCCTCTCAATCAGAGAGTTGCTTGATGCTCACATAGCAGAAAAATCACATACTAGGAAAGTTCCACTAAGTGGAGGTTTTTTCCTGGTTTTGGTTTTGGTTTTTTTAGTGATTTATCCACTCGAGTATGAGCATTTTACTCGTGGAAAGGGCATTGTTTTGTTATTATGTTATTACTGGCATAGATACTCTTGACAAGGATGTGCCCTCTCTGCACCCAGTAATTCTGTCAAAACTACTTTTCACTTACTTATCTTTAATTACAGGTGCTGATTCACCAGTATTGTATTACTCACAGATTGCCTCAGACTGAAGTACTCATTTCACAGCAAATGAAGGACAATGGGCCCACACTTGTGGGACACACTGGTCTTTACCATGTTTGCCAACATCCTGAACCAGTTGACTTTATATAACAATGGTATGTCATCAAAAATGAAATGGTATGCACAAACATTGGTAACCTAGACATTAGTGAGTAAAAATGGACTGAAATAATCTCTTTTAGTTCAGAGAGTCATATGGTTTACTCTGCCAGGACAAGCTAGGAATGAATATCATCTCATTCATTTTAAAAGTCAATGTTTGATGTCATAAAATGATGTCATGACAGGGTAAGGAAGCCCAGTGAATACCACAGGGTCAATCTGAGTAAAACTTGACTCCAGGACAGTGAGGCGGTGTTCCCCACTAGGCATAAATTTTCAAGAATTATCCATTCTGTAACATGCAATCCTGTCTCATGGTGTGAAACTGAAATTCTCCATGCTGCAAGGGATCCTTCCCCCTCAGCATATTGGACAGTCACTTCCTCATGGCCCCTTTCACTCATGCTTTCCATCAGGGGATAGAACATGAAATGATTGTTGATGGCGGCAAGCACATGAGAATGGAACCAGGACTGACACAGTCCAAGCACCATGCTCTCACCCAGGGAGAGCTGAACAATTGTGCAGGTCTTTTTCAACACAATAGATCTCAACCTGACTCACGAAACATGTTTGTGAATCAGTTAGGTACCAGAAGGACTCTGTGGGCACGTACTGCTTGGCTGAGGAGTGGCCCTTGAGTGGCACCATGTTTTCATCGACTGCCATGACACTGGAGGACACATACACCATTCTGAGGCAGCTGTTGAAATCATTGATCATTGGGTGCAGCTTGTGGAACCAATCTGGTAGTCAGGTTCTCTTCTGCTGTGGGCACGGCCTTGTCATTGCACTGTTCTTTGGCAGTTCCTTAAATCTGATTTTCATCGTAAGGTCTGGGACCAAGACAACCACTAAGAGGGGGTCACTGGACCACAAAATGCCTGAACTCCAGCAGGGAGTGGATGCCCATCAGGATGTGCACAGCAGGGAAGGCTTTCATCTCCTCCATGGTGGTAGTCTGGCAGTTTTCAGTTGACCTTCTGATCTCCTGCCCTCTATATCACCTGGCACATTCCTGGGTTGCATAGAGATTTGTTTGCTCCTTTATCATTTCCGAAATCTCTTCTGCAAACACAGAAAAAATAATCCATGGGAAAAATAATAATAATTCTGTGTCTCTATCAGTCAAGTCAGGGGACTCTTAGCCTTGCTGAAGCAAAGTGGTCAGACGATCAAAGTAGGAGAATAGTGTATGCCAAGGCCACATTGTGTTCCTCTGCTGATGGATATTTGGATTGTTTCTACCAGTTGGTACTTGTGAATACTGCTTCTGTAAGCATTCGTGTGCCTGCATTAGTGTAAGTACCTCTTTCAAATTCTTTCTGGGTGGTACCTAGCAGTTGAATTGCTGGTCATATGCTGAATCTATGGAGGAACCAACAATCTGTTGTCCACAAAACTTGCACCCTTTCCCCCTGCTCCCCACCAGCAATATGTGAGGGCTATATGTGAGTGACGGAAAAATTTGTGGCAAAGTTCCATTGACTATTAATTCAAATATTCCACATATATTTGAAGCACCCTAATAACCAATAAAGTATAAAATAATGCAAAAAAAGTGATTGCAGAATGATTTTAGATCTTTTATTCTATTTATTCTATTCAGAATATTCTATCCTGAAATAATATTATTCAGACTCTGGGGTGGGATCACTCACATGTGTTTCTTATTCCATGAACTGATCAGGTACGTACGACTTTCATTGATGCTAATAGACCAATCAGAAGATTAAATTGTAGAGTTCAGGTATAAAGGGGAAAAGCAGCTTTCTGAAACAGATAACAATCAGACTACAAGAACTTCTTCCCTGGTATGATTTATTTGCTTCCTGTCCTTCATGTATTGCCTTAATTGGCTCCTCTTCAGAAAGATTCTCCCTCTTCTCTCCTGTCTTCAAATGGAATGTATTCTTCTGCAATACTCATCAAAACTTCTTTGTACGACATTCTTTATAAAAAATAATTTTGGGGAGCTCTTATAGCACTCATCACAGTCCATCCATCCATCCACCCACATGTCAAGAACATTTGTACATATAGTGCCAACATCATTTACAAACTATTTTTCTTTCTACTTGAGCCCTGGATATCAGTTGCTCATTTATCTCTCCCCTCCCTCCCTCATGAAAAATTGATAATTTATTTTTTAATTTCACCCATGTTTTACCCCAACCGGTGTCTCCCTTCAGCCACTTTACTGTATTGCAACCCCCTCGGAAGGAGTTAGATGCATATCATTGTGATCAGTTGCCCCTTTCTCCCCCCACCTCTCCTTTTCTTTCTTATATCTCTGTTCCTCTTTGTACTTTCCATTCACAGATTAGAAAGCAACCAAATTGACAGATTCCCTTTCAGATAACACATAGCATATCACAGGTTTCATTGATTTAAATTTGCAAATCATTCTCATAAAGAATAATATAACGCTTTGAATATATTGATATGGTATGGGAAATGTTTCATGATATATTACTTATGATATGATACGAAAAAATAAGATAAGATTATTATTTTATGAACCATCTTATGGCTATTGTAACACTTCAGCTTTTTATCTATTGTGATCTGTAGATGTGTAGACACTCACTGAGACTATCCTATCATCCCATCTCCCAATACCCTCCCAAGAGGGAGGGCATTCCATTTACTCAGGGTCTATTGTCAATTAATTGAAATTAATTGGTAAAAAATACAGTAGTGAGACTGGTTGGGCTCTGTGTCATCAGAAGTACTTCATGAAACCATGGCATCTTAATAAATGATGTCCAGCTGTGTTCTTTAGGTCTTTGGAGAAGGAAATGCATTTCAGAGTAATCATTATACATGACCTGACATGTATGAGACAAACCAAAATATGACCACCTTTTGGGAGAAAGGAGTCCAATGGGATAAAGCAGTCCACGGAGTTCCAAGCTGTCTCCCAAGGGTCAAACTGGCATAAGTTTGAATTTTGCTCTCTTGACTCCAGAGAAATAAAATGCCCAGGGAATGTAAGACACAAGAATACTTCATTGATGAGGCACAAGGGAGTTCATCCACTAGAGCCAAAGGATCGTACATACTTATTCTACAGTGACCCAGATATATTTGATTCTTCGAAGGTGATGAGAAAATGCAATTATACCTTCTAGAAGCCTCACGAGTGGGTCCATCTCTGTGCTCTTCCTTGGGGCACAAGCCCTAACTTTAATGGTGGTATAAAGGAGAAACAACATTGATGAACTCTTCTCTGATAATGCTTGACAGAGCTGCAACATCATCCCAGGTGCCTGGAGATTGGTGAGGAGTGATGACCCACTCGCACTGGTATGATCTGTAGACATATCAACAGGTATAACAGTAAAAGCAAGTCTAATGGCAAAATGTCCTGATAAGTTAGAGTCCTAGGTTCTAGAGACTGATTCCGGCTACATGAAATTGTCTTCTTTCTCTAATTTGTCTTCCCTGGTGCTGGTTCTCATTTCTGTGACCCCCTTTTCTTAACAACTCTCCTTGTCCACTGCATTAGTGTGTCTATTAACCTCAATCTGTTCACACAGTAACTTACAAAAGTCTTATTTAGCACTAAATTATATTCTTGGCATAAAGAAATGAACAGAGAATTTTCCCTTCTTGCAAGTATCTTATGTTCTACACAGACTAACAGATGATAAGCAAGTTCTTATCGAGGCATTGCCATTCCATTGCACTGGATCTCATTGTTGCTTTCTCTGGGGAAGTTTAGTAAAAGTTTTCACAGATAAGATGATGGTCACATGCAGCCTTGAAGGAGGAGGCAGGAGAGGGGTAAGGTTGGATTGTTAAAATCATATGATGTGCATTGAGATTGCACAAAAATAATTAATAGCTGATGAACAATGAAAGCAAGGAATGGAATTGCAGCATGAATGTGGATAGGTAGGCACCCGTCATGTAACACACAGCTTTATATTTTGCCTAAGGATGGACAAATCTGAAATTAGCGATGAGTCAAGGCAGAAATAGTAGTACAGTATGACAGCTGTCAGACTTACCTTTTGAGACAATGCTCTGGTCAATATGCAGAACAGATTGCTTCTCCTATGAAAACCACTGCAAGATGAAGAATGGAAAAAGCACAGTGGGAGTGGGAGATAAATCTGTGAAAATTTGGATTATAATGTGCAGAAATCAACTGATTAATATGATACAGCATGACATTTTAAATTATGTGTTTTTCAAACTGTTCTATAAAATTGGAAAAAGATGTTGGGTTGAAGAGAGGAAGAACTTGTGAGTTAAAACTGAGTTTTCTTGTCTGAGACAGGTAATGTACTCTGGGTGAAATTCTCAGTACATGAATTTCATCTCATCTCAGAATAATGCACTATGCATTACCTTGATTTCAAGGTATTTGCATATGAGTAATTAATTTTTTTTCCTGTTTCAACAGTTCATCTTCATCTGGGAGTTTTCAAACACAACAATATTATCTCATATACCTCTCACTTTTAAATACAACTTAAACCTAGATCTATTTTTTCACATCTGTTATACCCCCCCCACCTTGTTGTTAGAGGGTGTGAGGAGTGCCTTTGTGTCAGAGTGTAGAACAGCCCCTATTTCTGCCTAATGTGTTCCTCTCATGACTAACATCCTAACTGCCTTCAGGTTTCCTGCTCTAAACCTTTTCATCAGAAGTGATTATACAAAGATGTATTTATTTTGACTTTATAACTTGATTGCTTGTTACTGTGATTTAAGAGGTTTATGGATCAAGCCAACATTCAGGAAATCATACACATTCTATTGAACTCATACATTGAAATTCATTAATGTACCATAGCTTATCCTGCTCTCTTTTTGTTTCCTGTTTCCTTCCTTCCTTCCTTCCTTCCTTCCTTCCTTCCCCTCTGAATCTTGTTCGTTGATAAGTGTTGCCCTTTAAAACTACATAGCCAAGTATTGGTATATGGAGAAAATATCTGTTCCAGGCATGGTTGAAGTTTGCATGTTCCGTGAGTCCATCGGACCAAATGTTTCCATGTGTCCTTCAATTCCATCACTCATCCTACCTCCATAAGGGGAAAGCTAAAAGTTGCATCCTATGCGGCTCACATAAAAGAAGGGTAAGAATTTTAATTTTTTCACTGAGCTTCCTACAACTTTCAAGAACACTTGGCATAAAATAATTGGTCAAATACATTTGTTGAATGAACAATTAAAGTCTTAAGGAATGTGTAGAGAAATGTAATGCTTTAGGAAAAAGATGGTATTAGAAGCCATAACAGCAAAACTGTTATAGAATCAAAGATAATATTGTTCACATGGGATTAAAGAATATGAGGTATATAGATATAAAGGGGAATTGATTAGTTGTTTAAAATATAAATGAGAATATATCCCTTAAACTGTTTTTAAAAGTTCATGGCGTAGTTTGCAATGCTCTTTTCTTTCCAAGTAGTTTCATCGGCTACATGGAACCAGAAAACCACACTCACACTCCAGAATTCATCCTTTTGGGGCTTTCTGAAGAGGCAGAGCTTCAGCCTCTCCTCTTTGGACTGTTCCTGTCCATGTACCTGGTCACCTTCACTGAGAACCTGCCCATCATCTTGGCCATCACCACTGACTCCCACCTCCACACACCCATGTACTTCTTCCTCTCCAATCTTTCCTTTACCGACATCTGTTTTGCCTCCACCACTGTCCCAAAGATGCTGGTGAATATCCAAATGCAGAACAAAATGATTGCATATGAAGACTGCATCACTCAGACATATTTTTTATACTTTTTGCAGCCTTAGACAATTTACTCTTGACAGTGATGGCCTATGACCGGTATGTGGCCATCTGTCACCCACTGCACTACACGGTCATCAGGAACCCAAGATTCTGTGGCCTCCTGCTTCTGGCCTCCTGGGTATTGACTGTTCTGGTCTCTCTAGTGCGATGCTTGATGGTTTTACAACTATCTTTTTGTACAGAATTGGAAATCTCCCATTTTTTCTGTGAAATTAATCAACTAATGCAACTTGCTTGTTCTGACAGATCCCTCAATGATTCAGTGATGTATTTAGCAATTGGAATTATGGGGGGTATTCCATTCACTGGAATTCTTTTCTCTTACTCGAAGATTGTATCCTCCATTTTGCCAATTGCATCAGCTGGGGGCAAATATAAAGCCTTTTCCACGTGTGGGTCTCATCTCTCTGTGGTTTCCTTGTTCTATGGTACAAGTTTCGGGGTTTATCTCAGTCCTGCTTCTATTGAAAACTCCAAGTCCAGTGCAATAGTCTCAGTAATGTACTGTGTAATCACACCCATGCTGAATCCCTTTATCTACAGTTTTAGAAATAAAGACATCAAGTAAGCCCTAAGAAAACTTTTCAGCTGAGAAACATTCTGTATAATAAAAATGTCTCCTTTAGTTTAGAGCATTGCTTGTGAAAAAATTCAAAACAATAAAAATTTTTATTATACTTTCCTCAGTCCTAATGTGCTTATGTACATAATTCAGCCTTCTACTTTTTAAAATATAACATGAAAATTTTATGACATAAAATTTAATTACTTCCTCTGTATTTTGTTAAAATGTATGTACTTTAAACATTTCTTTCCTTCAATGGGAGATTTTTTTCAGGGTGACTGCAGGTTTCACTAGGAAATAGACTTTTCATGATGAGCTACAAGTAATAGCATATTATTATCATGAAGGACCAGTGCTCATTAAATTCTGAACCATAAATAACTAAGAGAGAAATTCTACAATTATTTTAGAATCCTTTTGTGTGTGTGTGATCACAGCTGTAATGAAACTCTCAACCTACCTTGGGTATTTTCTTTGCAATGAAGTCTTGTTAAACATTTGAGCACAAACTTTGTAAACTTGTTCTTTTTAAATTGTGAAAAGTGCTGGTTTTATGCCCATGTATTAGAAATGGCTCCTAGAACCACACTGAAAACCATTCCAGCTAAACATGTCGATACTTCTTCTTTCTTCAGAAAGTTGCAAAATCAAGGAGATGGAAATTATTAACTTCCTGTACATAATTAATCATCTGTCATCCAGCTAGTAAGAATTTCTGTTGCAATTGTTAGCCCAATATTATTAGTTTCAAGAACTTTCTGGACCTCAATTTATTTTCCAAAGTTATGCATATCACTTCTGGGAATCAGGGACGCTATTGGAAATGTACCGTTATTATTTCAAAAGAACCCAATGACCTCCAGCTATGCTTGGCCACAAAATTAGCTTCACCAAAGCATTTGCTTTACTTTTGCACTTGAGTGTCTTCCAGCAATTTGGTCAACATCTCAAATAATTGCATGTGAAACTCTTGAATTTCATAATCCAGGAAAACAGGGCACTCTCTATTTTGTCTGTACAGCAGCCAGTAGCTCTGCTGAGGCTAGTAATGGAAAGGCTGGTTTTTCAAATCTATTCATGCTCAGAGGGAGAAAGAAAAGAGAATATGTTCCCTTCAACATTTACAGCTTTGTAAACCCTATCAGACACTAGTCCAATGAGTCATACTCACTTGAAAGCAGGGATAATGAGCAGATCACATAAAAACGGTCAGTGCCACCCACTCTATTCCTCCCGTGAAAAATGTAGATTCACTACAAAACCCATGGCCATAGAGTCCACCTAACAGTGAATAGACA
>PVJH01032369.1:0-22737 GCA_004026705.1 Nesogale talazaci | reverse complement strand
TCCCTGAGGACAAATGTGTGCATAAGCAAATGTGGTGAAGAAAGCTGATAGTGCCCAGCCACCAAAAGATATAGCGTCTGGGGACTTAAAGGCTTGAGTAAACAAGCGGCCATTCAGCTCAGAAGCAATAAAGCCCACACGGAAGAAGCACACCAGCCTGTGTGATCATGAGGTGGTAAAGGGATCTGGTGTCAGGTATCAATGAGCTAAAATTATATTATTATTAATGAGGGGGAGTACAGATTGGGGATCCAGAGCCCATCAATAGGTGAGGTGACAACCTCTTGCAGAGGGGTTACAAGGAGAAGATGAGCCAGTTAAGATACAGGGTAGGAGCAATGAAATATACAACCTTCCTCTAGTTCCCATGCTGCCTCCTACCCACTAGCATTATCCCAATTCTACCACATAAATCCAGCTAGACCAGGAGATGTACAGTGAAGTTGGAAACATGGGAAACTTAGGATAGATGATCCATCAAGACTAGTAATAGGAGTGGTGATACCAGGAGGGTGGAGGGATGGAGAAAGAGAAAGGGAGAACCAACTTCAGGGATCTACACGTAGCCTCCTCTCTGGGACACGGACAACAGGGAAGCGAGTGTTGGGACACATTGTACACTGTACAGTATGAAAAAAATAACAATTTGTAAATTACTAAGGGTTCAAGGGGAAGGGGGGAGGAAGGGTAATATAGGGAGCTGATACTCGAGGCCTGGAGGGTGGGAGAATGTTTTGAGAGTGATGATGGCAATGGGTGTGTAAATGTGGCCTGCATACAATTGATGTTGGTATGGATTTTGATGGGCCCCCAATAAAATGATTCATTAAAAAAGGGGGGGAGGGGAAAGGGGAGTTTTTTTTTAAAAAGAGGAGCTTGTACCAAGGGCTCAAGTGGAAAATGTTTGGAAATGTATGTGGCAGCATGTGTGCAAATGTGTTTGATACAAATGATGTACTGAATGCTGTAGTAGCTGTAAGAGCCCCCAATAAAATTATTTAAAAAAATATGTGGTATTAAGTGTGAAGTAATTCATTAATACTCAAATCATTCACAAATTGACTTCACCATTTAAAAACAGAGGTTATTTGTTACAAATTCAGTCATCTTCCAAGAATTCCATCATACTCCTGAGTATTTAAGTTACCAGTCAAGTCCTAACTACAGCTGGTTAACCCATAATAGACTTATTCACTTCAAAGGAAAACTTGATTACTGGGGTTACAGACCTGGATTGAAGTTGACTCAGCCCAAGAAGTTCCCCTGGTTACAGTGTCAGGAAGACACATTCTTAGCATTCCAACCATAACTTTTTCAATCTTTGAAGCTGAAGTCAGGGAGGGGAAGAGACAACTTCCTGCTGGCTTTAAACTTTGAGAACAAAATAGTCAATTAAATGAACTGGTCGCTCTCCATCAGCCAGGGGCCTTCCATTCCTGTCACCCGTTTAAGGTTTCACATCAGGTAAAGAGGCGACCAAGAGGATTTGAGAACTTGTGCTTGGGCACTTCATGTCCTCTTTGAACTGCGCTTATAAACTTTTACCACCCCTTCTTTTCTTCAAGTCTTTCTGGGGTCTCACTGATAGCAGGTATGCACCTGTAATTCATCTCTGCTATTACATGTCACTGTTCACACACTTGCGCCACCAGGTGAGGCACCCTGGATTTACCACCAAGAGTAACTTCACAGGTGCTACCAATTGATTGCTCTTTGGCTCAGAGAGCTGAGTTTTCCGGCTATTCAGTAGGTGCTGTTATCACAAGTTGAATTACTTTTCAGCCTATTGTAACAACCTTCCTCCTGGATCAACTCCAGAATAAGTGGACCAAGAATGAGATTTAACCTTTTTTAATTGCTATCCATTCTTATAGGGTCATCTCTAAGTACCTTAAACTGGAACCACCCTCTGTGATGATATTAACATCTAAGCTTATCTGTTAACCCAGGCTAAGCTTCCTTCACCTTCCTGTTTTCACCTCAAATCAGTGAGATGCAGTGCCAAGGAAAACGGAAATGACTGACAACATCTACAACAATAGAGCCATTAACTTTTTTTTTTTTTAAGGAATTGCTTTTGGGTAATGTTAAGATCCTTCTTGAAATATCAGCAATGTCAAAAAGCAAGCCATCCGGCCTGAGCCCCGGTGGTGTAGTGGTTGTTTGCGGGACTGCGGCCCACTGGGACGGAGGTTCAATTCCAGCAGTGGGGCTGGGCCTCCTACTCCCACCACCGGAGAGCAGTGATGCCCCCCTCCCCCCAAAAAAAAGCAAGCCTTCACTTCCTCTAAAGCAAAATGTAGGATGAACTTTTTGTTTGCTAACATGGTTGCATCTCCAACTAGACGAGAAATGCATGAGGAATTCTCCAACTTAGAATTTGTTAAATTAACTGGCACAGTGGGCGGGGGCACAATTATACTTACAGTAGTCAATAATTACGGGGCTCATCTTCTGGCACTATGTCCTCCTGCTTTTCTTGGTGTTATCAGTGGCTAATTTTTCAGAAGCCTCACCTGATCTTCTGTGGCATTCTGAAGATCGCATAGCCATTTAGAACTAACTTAAGTTGGAGTCTACCACGTGTCTGTCATCTTGTCCCACTGCAGTGGCTTGTGTGTTGCTGTAATGCCAGAAGCTATGTCACTCATCTTTCCCATACCAGCAGGGTCACATATTTTGTGTGCCTTCCACGACCAGAGGCTCATCTTTGGGCATTGTCTCTGACATTTTTCTGCTACTCATAGGTTTTCAGTGGTTAATTTTAAGGACATAGTCAGCCGAGGCTTTCCTCATAGTGCATTAGTCTAGAAGGTCTGTTGAAACCTGTTCATGTTGGGTGGCAAAAAAAATGAGCCTCTCAGGTCGGAAAGCACTCCAAATCTGACTGACAGTTGACCTTCATGACACGGATGGAATCAAGTTTGGTGGACTCTCGTTTACTGATGAGGCAAGAACCCAAAATGAGAGGAAACAGCTGTCAAAAGCCTATCAATAATTGGAGCATGGAAAGGGCTGAGCCCCGGTGGCGTAAGTGGTTGAGTGCGGGACTGCAGCCCGCGGGCCTGGCGGTTCAAATCCAGCAGCGGTTCTCAGGAGCAGCACTGGGTAGTGCCCACGACCACCAGAGGGCAGTGATGCCAAAAAAAAATAATTGGAGCATGGAATGCACATAGTATGAATCTCAGAAAATAGGAAGTCATCAAAAACGAAATGGAATGCACAAATGTCCATACCCTAGGTCAGGAGGTAGCAAAGTTTTGAGGGAGAAGAGCTGATTCTGTCCCTCACAATTTAAAAATTATTTGAGAGCTGTAAATAAATTTTTACAAACAAATGAAATCACCATTATCAGAATAAATGCCCATTAAAAGTGTTAGGTAACTAGAGGCAGAAAGCAGGGTTTGTCCCTCTATATGCCATGGCTTCCCCCTGCCCCCTTATAGGAAATTGGAAGAGCTGAAGGCTAGAGAGAGGGCGGGTGCAAATTCAGGCCCTTGAGTCAGGGAGCCAGTACACCTGGGAGGGCCCCATCTAGGACGGAAGGGTTTAATTCAGCCAATGGATGCATCCAGTACCCTGGACCACCTCTCTCAGCTGAGGGCCCTGAAAAAGGTAGAACCGGGTGCCCACCACCCTCTTCTCCAGCTGTTCCTCCTCTGTGCTGCCAGTTCTGGGCTTCAGGGCAGCACGGGGGAGGAGGGGGGGGTAACAGTGTGTGGGGGCGGTGGGGGGTGTGGGGGAGGCGGTGGTGTGTGTGTGTGTGTGTGTGTGTTTTGCCCTGAGGGACCTGTATAAACCCTGGAACTTCCTCTGTCCTTGATAGAAACTCCCAAACCAGGCTTTAGGGTGAATTCTTTCTCATGTAAAGCCAGGACCCGGGTATTTCCACTGGAGGGATCCAGCAGGTTTACTTCAGAGTCACACGTATGCTAGAAAGCCCACCGACCCTGAAGCTAGACCCGAGTGAGTGAGTGTCTCGGTCCGTTGGTAGTTTGGAAGCTTCCCTAAAACCTGTTCACCATTTATGACCCTGCCGGGGATTTGGAATACCCGTGTTATAGTATCCGGCACCGTGTTATAGTATCCAGCACCGCAACAAATCCCACGCCATCACTGTCCAACAAAATGACAGGCGAGAGAGATCAGGAACAGTTTCTTCATGTTTAACTTGCCACAGCTGAAAACAGGCACTGAATAAAAACAAACAAAAAAAAAACCAACACTAGGCAGAAACCACTTGTCTGGGCCGCCCCCCCTTCCCTGCTCCCCCCAGTGCTGACAGCAAGAATAGCCTCTCTGTTCCGGAATCCACTCAGGCACCAAGTAGGCCCGCGTAAAAACGAAAGGGTTATTACATTTTCCCAATAGAATAAAATGTTTCCAATTTTATGATCACCACCCCCAGTGAAATTTTTATCTTAAAAAAAATCTCACATGAGAACAGAATGAACATGCTTCAAATCCGTATTATCACAACATGGAAAAAGCTGAGCTTCTTCCAAGACACCCTGTTAACTGGCAGACTGCATGCTTTGGGTGAGTAGGGTTGCTCCCGGCTCAAAAAAAGGCAGGGAGTCAGTATTTTATAATATATTTTTGATTGCCTACCCACAGGGGACTTCAATCCACCAAGTGGGAAAGGTCACAGCAAAAACCACCCAGCGCACTGCCACTGAGTCGATGCTGGCACAGGAGCTAGGGAGATTCCTGGAGCATGGGCCAGCAGCCCCCACAGCTGTTAGTGGTCAACTTAATGGCCTGGGGGTCCTGGGCTTGCCCACCCAGGCTTGCTCTCTGCCAGTGCTAGTGCACAGGACTTTGAACCGTGTATGCTGGTCCTCTCCCTGGTCCATGGGCCTGCCAGAGACTCCCAAAAGTAGAATCAGAACATAGCCCTTCCTGGAGCACCAAATGATTTATTTAACTTTTAACTGGTGAGAAAGAAAATAGACGTTTAAGAGACAGGCAATGATAGTGCTTTTGTTATTTGAGAGGAGAATGCATGTTTCTTTTTAAGGTAACGGTCTTCTTTTTGCAAGTCCTAGTAGCCGAGAGGCGTGGAGGGCAAAAGGACAACACAGTATCATGTTTCATTGTTTGCAGAATCTAACAAATATATTGTCTTCCTTTATTATATCTTTATTGTTGGTATGCTTTATTAAAGCAAGAGGCAGCATCATTTTTTCCTTCTAAAATCTAAATATTTCACTTAGGCCAGCTCTCAGTTTGTTGAAAGGAAGTCTTATTTTAAAAATATTATCTCCATGGTCAGTATTTTGGGCTTACTGTGCCCATAGTCTGAGACAGTCATGAGCCCCTTTTTTGGGTAACGTTTTATCTTAGTTATGGGGGAAGTGACCTCAAGGCTCCGGGATATTTTATTTTCTCATGCGGGTCTTATCTGTACTTGATGACTTCTTTGATTAGCCTGTCAGTTCCCTTTTGGAGCTGCTCATCATTTTGTCAACTCGACATCTTTATACAAAAAGAAAAGGCCACAGCCTTGAACTTTCACTTGCTCCCCATGCCTTGCAAATGGTCTGTAATGTTCTATTTCAAAATGAAATCACACTCTGTTTCTCTACTTTCAAGCTGGCTCCTCTGCTTTCAACCTGCCAGTTACCATGACCAGGCAGTAGTACTCTAACAAGATGAATCTGCCAAAGCAGTGGCATCACCAGGGTGGGTATCACCCAACGCAGGAACTCATGGTGCGATCCCCTGCCATAAATCTCTTCCTGTGCTAGAAAGAGACATAGAATCTTTACTAAATAGAATCTCTAGTAATTCTTGTTATCTATTTTAAACACAGAATAATATGATATAGTTGTAAAATGGGTAAATTTAATGTTTTTAGATTATAGGAATACTAACAAGATTGTCCTATAAAATCTTTCTATGCTGAATGACATTATTAGTTACAATATTATTAGTAATTGAGCAGAAACCCTTGATTTTTCTCCTTTTAATTACTTCATTCTTAAAGTTCTTGATGTAGGTTCACAGATGTCACAATATTGTAGCAAAAACATCAGAAAATTTGACAGAAATCAGTCACTATAGGCCCTGCTCAATACTTAACCTCATGGAATCATCACCACAAATTGCAGTGAATAAATCTGATGGTGCTCGGCTATCAGAAAGAATAGTATCTGAGGTATTATGCTTGTCTTAAAACAAGCATCCATCTAAATGAGAGTCCACTGGGAGAAGCACACACCTATGTGAGCCAAGGATTATAAATAATAAAATTCAAGGTCAGAGAGGGAAATATACTAGAGCCTAAGTTCTGAACATCTGGTTAGCAGAACGCTATGGATGACAGTGAAAGCAGAGACTTTATCTTCAAAGTCCCCATGTGGATAAAGCCTCCTTTCTGAACATTGACCTGGGAAAAGAATAATCTTGCCCTCAGACAGAGGGTAATGGCACCTCTCCAAACCTGATAAGCCCGAGAAGGGGCAGCGGCCTTTGGGGTCTTGCTTGGATGTTTCCTTGATGGAGATCATCTAGCTAGGGTCCAATAGACATGAATCATGCCCCGACTACCTTGGGGAGGGTCCTGGAACAATTTTGTAGGCTCCTCTGTGTACCACAGTGCGTGTTTTCCAGTCATGGCTCCATTCCCGCTCCAGTAACCCCACCTGTAACTATGCTGTTTTGATTTGCCATAAACCATCCACATGTAACAATTTTCCTTGTCCTCCCAAGCTTTTTCTAAAGTTCTCTATATAAGCGAATCTTTGGATACTATAATGAGCTCATGCCTCTGTCTCCCCACTCTTTGTCTTCCCCTTGTCCTCTTTAACATTACTATAAATGTTGGGGCTGAGCCCCGGTGGCGTAATGGTTGTGCGCAGGACTGCGGCCCACTGGGACGGAGGTTCAATTCTAGCAGTGGGGCTGGGCCTCCTACTCCCACCACCGGAGAGCAGTGATGCCCAAAAATAAAAAAAAATAAAAACATTACTATAAATGTGCTCTCAAAAAGAAAAGAAATGTAGTCACTATAAAAGTACTGTTAGCAACAAAAACAGCAAGTTGTGCTCATAGTGCATGAGGATGGAATTAAATGATTGGAAGCATCATTATCACTGGGAAATAATAACAGACCCGAATGTTTAAAAAGCAAATTAGCATTGAGTTTTCACCTTGTCAGTATACTGATTCATGCGAGCTGGGCTTATGAAAAAGGCTTGTGTTGCTATAACTAACTACAGGAGTGGTTCTCAATCTTCCAAATGCTGCGAACCTTTAATACAGTTCTTCATGTTGTGGTCATCCCCCTCCCAACCATAAAATTATTTTCGTTGCTTCATCATAAGTAATTTTGCTACTGTTATGAATCAGGCGACACCTGTGAAAGATTCATATTCATTCGACCCCCCCCCCTCGCCGAAAGGGTCGCGACACACAGGTTGAGAACTGCTGAATTCATTCAATCAATTTCTGCTGAAACACTACACAAGAATTTTATTTTCAATCATTTTGGTATCACTCTCTCAGTACCACCCAGTGCTGCTTGCACTTCCCCTCCCCCTTCCAGTGATGCCACTTGCTCTGAAGAGGTCCCTGCAGGCATTTAGATTGTAGGTCGTATTTAAGGCTTCTGACCAGAGTCTGAGCCAACACAACAGTAGCTAACAACACAAACTGGTTGGGTCTTACGCAGGGCGGTCTTTCTGGACCCAGAGCAAGTGACTGTGTGCTTTCTGGGGCTCTTTTGAATCCTCTGGGAAGAATCTGCCCTAACATAACACACCCCTTAAAGGGCTTGCCAAACACATTGCCCTGGAGTTCATTCTGACTCATGGTGACGCCGTCTAGGGTTTCTGAGGCTAGAACTCTTTATTAGAGCATATGGTTTCATCTTTCTCTCTTACTCTTATGGATTTGAACCACAACTCTTGTGGTTCACAGTCCAAGGTTTACCTGACAGCTCCACCAAGGCACCTGAAAAGCTTAGATTCCATAATAACAGTACTTTCGCCCTCCGAGACTATTATGCGGTTCTACAGCAGTTCCTTGCTGGCCCTGTCCATTTCAGGGGAGGGTCATCTGCTGAGTTGGAACATGGTCCTCTTTCACACCCTCTTAACCTCCCGATTTAAAAGAGTCACTATCAGCCAACACAATAATTTATTTTGAGCATCCGGCATGATAGCCTTTAATATGAACAAGGCCAACAGCAGAAAATGTCAGATCTGGCTGCTGGCCTAGTGCCTGCCTGCTGAGCGGGGAGGAGGAGTGGGGAGTAAACTTAAGAACTCCGATTTTCATGAAGGCATCCCTGAGCTTTCAACTTTTATCCAATTGAAATGGCTTCCTGTTCAGCTCCCAAATAGTGTTCCACTTCCCAGTGTTCTTGAACTTGGGCCAGGGCGGTCTCTTAGAGCCTACTGTTCTTACTCTATACTGCACCTAAGCAGCGCCTTTCTTTCACTAGCGTCAGTTCTCTCAGTTCTACTACAAAGCAAGAGGATGGGGAGCTGTGAGACCTCCCAGAGAGAGGTTCCTTTATTAGTCACCTTATTTGACTGGAATGTTAGATATAAACAAGCCTGGTCAGTTTAGCTTTTACCGCCTCAGTCTCCATCCTCTCTTACTCTCCATCCACATTCGTGCTGCTCATGCGAAGGATTGGCTGAGCAGGGGACATGCAGAATTTTTGATCAGTTATTTATACATGCTATTTTAAAAGCATCACTCTCAAGTACTTCTCTTATATTTGTATTCATGGGAAGAGATTCTTTAGCCACACTAAGAAAAAAAAACTTATTTGAAAACCCCTTGAAATCTTGCCTCCCAAACTCTAAATGGGGTCTATGGGCACTTGTGCCTTGGCTCCCCTGAGACTACAAAGAGGGCTCTGTGGACACAAGTGAAAATGGATGCAGGTCTTTGCTCTCTTGGAGCAGATGGGAGGTTGGGGTGGGGGGATTCAAACTGTCCACCTTAGCAGCTGGGTGAGTAGCCATTGCGCCCCCAGGGCTCTTCCCATGAAGACCACAGTCAAGAAAACCCCAGGGCAGTTCTACTCTGCCACAGGGGTCACTCAGAGGCCACACTGACTCTGATGGCCTTCTACAAGCACAGACCTTACGGGGACAGCTTGTCGGGTCTTTCCCCGGGCGTCTCTGGGTGCATTTGAACAGCTCACCTTTCAGGTAGCAGCCAAACACTTAACTGTTGGCCCAATGACTCCTTATATGCTGGATGAGCCCTTCTTAAAAACCAGCCCAATTTCCCCCGTGAGAAAACCCTTGAAATAGCTGGTGTTCACAAGATAACACAAGAAACTCTCCCAACCTGATAGTGTATGTTTGCTGTTCTAAGGGGATGACATTTTTATATCTAAATGTGTATTTCTTCATGAGAATCATAGAACAGATACTTTCCAACTAGAAGGATAAGTCAAAGGCCACTGCTACTAGAGTTCTGATTCACACATACACAGGCTTGTTCTGAACCCCACACGCGTCACCGTATCTCTGGATAGCTGCAGCCACATCCGCTCAGTTCTGCTTCCATAGAAAGTTACAGTCACCAAAACCCGGTAGTCGGTATGGGTTGGAATAGACTCAATGGCAGTGGGCAGGGTTTGGCTTACGCTGTTAAATATTTTCCCAAGATGTGCCCATAAGACTTCTGCAAATTTGAAAATCACCAACTTCAAAATAGAGAAGACCTGAGTTTTCATCATATGGCCATGTTAGCCACGACAATGACCTTACCACTAAGAAAATGTTTTTTCTTCTATAAAATGGAGACCCCACCTACTGCATAGAGCTAAAATGAGCACTAAAGGAAATGGCAGGTGTCACTCAAGTAGCTAACGCAGTGTACAAAATAGGCACTTGATAAAATTCACCTCCTGTTAGTTCCAAAATCTTGGATAGTCCTACTTTTATTACTGGTAAGAATACTAAAGGCAAGAAGATTTAGGAAGTTGTCAAGGTCAACAAAGTACCTTGAGTTCCTGAACTCTAAACTAACTTCATGTGGACAAAAGAATAACTCTGTTTCTTCTTCGTGGCCACATGTCACTTTGTAGGACCAGCCTCCTTCCTTGCCTAACTCACTAACCTAGAGTCTTTATGTTTTTGCCTAAAAGCAAATTCTCCGTCCATGGAAGGGGTTATATGATTGCACTGGGAAGGCAGGCCCAGACAGAAGCTCCAATGCGCGCACACACACACACACACACTCACCATCCAAACTTTCACAATATCCAGGTTGATTTGCTCAACCTGGGGAGTTTAAGCACATTTTGTGGAATGAGGAATTCTATGTAGGGGTAATGTTGAACAAATAAATTTTTGTTCTTTAGCAGCCTGTGCTTAATCAAGAGGTTCTCCTTTCATTTCCAAAGCCTATATTTGGAACTCAATCTCCCAATTAAAATGTCCCTAAACAAAATGCTTTGTTAGGAATTTGATGAGTGGTCATTTCTTTTTCAGTTTATATTTAGAAAAAAAGTTTTTTAATTATTGGGGCTGAGAGTACACATATTTTGTCAAGAACAAAGATCATGGTGCCTACAATGCTTACAGAAATAAAAGCTTGGGGCCTACCAAGGGCAAAAGTCAAAGGGAGACACATTAAAAGAAGTAAGACATCATATCAATCTGATCAAAACAGTAGTGTTCATTAGATCAGGAGCTACAGATAACAAAGCATTTGAAGAAATATGAGATGATGATGATGACTGAGGCCACGTATAATTCACTGAAAAATTTCCCTTTTTATCATAACACATTACATCTTTTTGGCATTTCATAGCCATGGGTACATTCCCAAATAAACAAGTACTTATTTATCAGAAAAGCATGTGAAACAATTCACTACAGATTATTCAAAAGCACAAGTAAGCCGGTACTTACTATGCTTACTAGATACTCTGTCCCTGTCCAAAACCAAAACAAATTCACGGCCTCTGTGTCGATTCCAACTCATGGCAAGCTTGGGTTTCTGAAACTGGAACTCTTAATAAGACTAGAAAGCCCCATCTTTCCCCCACTGAGCAGCTGGTGTTTTCAAACTGTTGACCTTATCATTAGCAATCCAAGATATAACCTACTACGCCAATGGGCTTCCCTCGTCCCAGTCAGGGATGATATATGTGAATAGAGGCTTTGCTTGTGAAGGAAGATGCTGTGGCATTGGGGGAGAGGCAGTCGCCAACCACATCTTGAATCAGAATCTTTGATGTGCTGAAAGAAAATGTGAAATTCTTCATTCACTCACTGCCATGAAAATTAATGCTGACTCCTAGTAACCTCCCCACAGCGGGCTTCTGGGACTGTAGCTATTGACCGGAGTAGAAAGCCCAGTCTTCCTCCCACGGAGCTGCTGGTGAGTTAGAAATGCTGACCATGCCGATCGCTGCCCAGTGTATTACCAGAAGTAAGTCCGTGCTTCCCGTGCTTGCTGAGTAATCTAGCATGCTTCATAGCTCCTATTTCTTTGACATACAAATAAATTACAGTGGCAGACGGCGTCAAGTGTTCACCAATAGCTATCGATTTTGTTTAGGTGGCAACGGGGTGAGTTGGTGAATTGGTCAAGTTCTCAACACTGCTGTAGAGTGCAATAACCCAGGGGAGGAGCTTTAAATCATTTAAAAGCCTGAACCCTACCATAGGCCAATTAAATTAGACCCTCTGGGGGTGGAGTTCAGGCATTGATTGGCCTTATAAACTAAGTGAAGAGTCTAACCCCAGTTTAATTATCCCGTCTCTTTTGTCAACAATTGTGCTAGGTCAGAGCATGTAACCCAGTTCCAGTCAATAAGATATACAATTCTAAGGGGGAGGGAGTTTGGGGAAATGATTTGTAACCAGATGAAAGGAAATGGCTCCCCACCCCATCTGGTGCTCATTAATCAGCTTCTTTCCTGTGTTTTAATAACCCAGTTCAATTGTGTGAGGATGTGATCCTTGAAGCTGGGGCTACCATCTTATAAAAGTGAGAAAATGAAACTATTGACTATGTCCCACCACCCCCCAAAGAAAAACTAGAAAGGGTCTGGATCTTAGTTCATTCATTTGAAAGTAGTGCGCTGACTTGCCCCCCCCCCCAAATTGCCAAATTCCAGTTATCAGATAAAAATCATACAGATCTTAAGATCTTACTCAGGTTGCTTCACCTGGAACCTCTCTTGGATACTGAGCTGACACATACAGACACCAGAGGGGAAGGACAGTCCTGGTTTTCTGTGTTGGCGTGATCGGCAGCTCAGAAATACATAGTTGATTAATTCACTGGTTGAACCATACTAATACTAGAACTAGTGTATTTTTTGCCCTAGATTTGTCTCTAAGTCTGGCCAGGGAACCAAGGATGCTGCCAGGATATGTCAAGGGTCGCCAGGTCAAGAAGAAAGGTAAGAGAGATTATGAACTGTGGTGTCCTCGTCACCCCCAGTGTGACTTTGCACACATTATTTCTCTGTAAGTCGATGCGTGGCACATCAAAACAAAGCAAAACAACTCAAAATCATAAACTCAGTTCTATCAGATCAATTCTGACTCATCGAATGCCTACTGAACAGATCCAAAAAGCCCCTGTTGGTTCCCAAGGCTGTAAATCCTCACAGGAGAAGTGAGCTTCCTCTCCCTTTGGTAGAGCAGCTGGTGGGTTTGAATTGCTGAACTTTCAGTTCACAGCCCAACATTTTACCCACCATGGCACAAGGGCTCCTGGCATGGCACATAGTCCTCCAGCACTTAGCCACTCCCTTTCCTTTTCCCTTAGCTATAACAGACTTTTGGAAAGTCCTTCATTAATGTTATATTTCTAGGAAATATGGATATATAGCAAGCCTTCTCCAATTGATAATATACACAGCCAAACAAACCAATAGTCTCCATGTATACAATTTACTGACATTGAGTACATTTTTAAAGTTGTACAAACATGTTTAGCCTCCCTTTCTGAGTTGTTCCTCCCCTCATATAAATTTACGACTCCCCAAATTGACAGAGGTCAATTTGATTCCATAGATATCTTAGAAGAGCACAATGTTCAAGACAGGCATGCTTTACAAGATTAGCTAAACTATTGTTAGGTTTTAGGGGAAATTCAGGGGCATTTGTTTAGTTTAAGGTTTAAAGATGATCTCAGGGCAATAGTTTTTGGGGGTTTTCCAACCTTGGACCCTTCAGTAAGTCTGGATGCCAGGAAAATTTGATATTATGTTTTTGCATTTTATGAGCCCTCCTGGCACAGTGAATTACATATTGGGCTGTGAGCTAGAAGGTCAGCAGTTGAAAACCACCAGCCGCCCTAAAGGAGAAAGATGAGATTTTCCACTCCACTAGGCAGTTACAGTCTTTGAAAAAACCAACAGGGACAATCCCACTCTGCCTTACAGAGTCATTATGAGTCAGAGTCAACTCAGTGGCAGCGAGTTTCTGTTTGGTTTTACAGTTTCACTTTTTTGATCAGAATCATTCTGTGGACTCTTTGATCAAAATAATCACTAATGCTAACTGGGCACCATTCAATTCTTCTGGTTTTTTAGCAATGGAAGCTATCATTCAGGAAGCTACACATTCTATATCCACCTCCTATTCCTGACTATCCTTCCTCTGCTGTCCAGGTGAATGGAGACCAACTGTTGTGTCTT
The DNA here is from genome assembly GCA_004026705.1 of Nesogale talazaci. NCBI lineage: Eukaryota > Metazoa > Chordata > Mammalia > Afrosoricida > Tenrecidae > Nesogale > Nesogale talazaci. Next base: position 9,104 of record PVJH01032369.1, on the reverse strand, counting down.
GGATAACAAGCTAAGATGTCAGGCTGTCCACAACAAACTAGGTGGTCGAATAGAAACTCTCATCATATTAGGGGGCCAAATAGCTGGGATGTCCCATGAAACCACGACCTTAAACTTCCAAACAAAGAAGGAATTCTCATGAGGGTTTGGTTGTATGTCAAGTGCCTCAGCAGTGACCCTTTATTCTCATTAATTTTATCATTGTTGTAAATATATCAGTCATACAACTTTTACCAATTCAATTTTGTGCATGTGTACTGATAGCAATTACAATCATCAACTGTGTGATGTGATTTTTCCATCACGGTAAATGGAAATTCATTCAATAAACAATGACACCTCCCCCTTTCCTCTCTTGGTAACCACTAATAAACTTGGTCTCTACACATCTGCCTGCTCTTATCTTTTTATATAAGTAAATTCATAAGAGGAGGTTTCAAAAAGTTCATGTGAAAATGTAATGAAAAGATAATGAAAATTTCCCAGGAACTTTCATAGTCCACCACATACAGTATTTGTCCTTTTGTGATCCCCGCTGAATCTCCCAAAATCAATTGACTGGTGGAAGCATGACTTGTGTCCAATAATTTTGGAGGAAATGTGGGAAGTAGGGCTCAGTCCCCAAAGGATGGAAGAACTTAAAAGTTTGCCCCTAGATGTCCCTGCAACCCCCAAAGGAAGCCAATTGGCCAATAGGCAGCAGCAGCAGCAGCAGCAGTATCTATGTCATCCACACAGACAAACTTCCTAGAGGACAAAGAACATGTCTTCTAACTCTCTTCTTTATGTTCATGATCTCATTCCCAGCCAGTATCTCACAGATGGCAGACACTCAATAAATAATAGTCAAACTTTTTTAATTAAAAGAATTGGGGAGATTGTCAGTCCTTTGAACCATAGTCTGCTGCAGCAGTTGCTCTGTGGTGTAGTTCCCTCAGGGCCCGTGGATGAAGGTTATGGACCATTATGTTACATCTGGGAATAAATACTAGTACAGGATTAGCAGATAAAAAGGATATTTTTGTTAAGATGTGACAAATCATCCCATGACTGCCTCACCATCTTTCATGCCAGAAATCAGGAAAGAACACAGAGTTCCTAGCAATTACTGAAAAAGAACACCACTCGGTTACTAGGAGAAAAAGTGAGTGTTAGCCAGCTTTTGAAACTACTCTGCAACTCTGCCTGTCCTGACAACCACAAAATCCCTCCTCATTAACACCTTCCACCTTTGCCTCAAAGCCTCATCTCAGGGGAATGCTGAAATACACTATAAAATAATGAATGAAAACTGAAGTCACCCCACCCCCATCCTGTTTTTCCTCCTCCCCTGGATCGCACAGTGCAGACAAAGACACTCTTCTAATTTATACCAAGTTTGGAAAGATGCATTCCCATGTCACTAACTAGACTCCTAAGATCAGTAACGTGCAGAACAAACTCTGCCCTTAGTCCAATGTGCCGTTCATGCACTGGCCCAGACACTGCACACCTTTGTGAGATAATTTTTTGAGCTTTACTGCTGATAACTGAATCTCCATATTACCTTCTTTAGATGGAAGTTTTACAGTGAACAGAAACAAAAAATAAAGGAGAGGTGACTCTTTTCACCTTCTACAGTTACAGGCAAAGTTGGTACAGCCAATCTAAGGTTTCATCTCTCAAAATGATGGGGGTGGAGTGGGGGAAATCCAGGCCTGAGATCTTGTCGGTGTTAGAGGAAGCTGGTCAGGCAGCTTTTGTGACCTGATGTGAAGGAGATGGGTCAAATATCCTGCAAAGATGCTGACCACAAGGAGGGGAGAAGGGGGTGGAAGGAGGAAAGAAGGGGGAGGGAAGGAGATGGAGAGAGAGAGAGGTCTCATGAACAAAGTTTATTCAACTGCATTCTACCAGTGCATGAGACATGCAATCTGCAAACAGTTTTAAGAATGGCCTGGCTGTCTCTATGCTTTCTAATCTGGAGGGACAAGAGAGAGGCAGAGAAAAAGAAGACATATGAAACAGAAAGAGGGGTAGGTGGGCTTGGCATGGTCACTTTCCATCACACTCAGCTTTGGGGTTCCTCTATGCCTGCAAACACAACTGCAAACATTTTTTGCCAGCCCAGAGGACAGATTGGCACCGAGATAAACTCATAATCATTGACCTCCAGTGGTCCCTGAAATCCTTGTACTTTTATTTTTTTTACTTATTATTCTTTAACCCTTGTACTTTTTATGTCAATTCCTAGTCTCAAATTCTATTATGACTGTCTCAATCCTACCCCACTCTCCACAAACTTCGGACACTTCTCTCTTGTCCCCTGCCATTGCTAACAGCCTTCGGCCACTGGAGTGGAGCAGGGGAGATTGGGATCTCGCCTTCTCCTCCAGAGTTAGGACAACCTTTCTCGTTTTAAGGGTCTCCTCTGAGAGACTGGAGGCTAAGCTGGAGACCTCTTTGCTACCCCATCCACTGGGACAGGTGGGGATCTGGTACATCCATCCCTCACTTCCGTCAACTCACTATTTCCCATGCAGGTCTCTAACCACCCCCACCCCCACTCCCTTTTATACCCCCCGCCTCTGCAAAGGGCCTTCTTACCCGGATTCTCCCCCGGGGTTAAAGTTAGGGACTACGTGTCACCCTCGGCCTCCATCCCCAGCGAAGTGTCCAGGTCCTCCTTGGGCGAATCCTCAGCTCCCCCTTCTCCACTGGGAGGGTAGGCCAGCAAACGCATGGCTGGGGCGCAGGCGGCCTCCACCTGGCGCACCTGTTCTCGGCTCAGGCGCTCCCTCCAGGCGTGCACTGCCTCTCGGGCGTCGCGGGCAGACAGGTGAAAGGGCCGGTCGGCGCCATAGGCCGCGCCACGCGTCATGTTGAGCGCAAAGGAGTCCAGAGCGGGGAGCTCGCGCAGCCCGGCGAAGCGCAGCAGGCGGCGCAGCTGGGCGCGCGGCTGCCGCACCAGGTCCTCATAGCGCAGTCGCAGGTAGCGGCGCCGCAGCCACGAGGGCGCCCCGCGCGCAAAAAGCAGGTCGCGCAGCCAGGCTTCACAGATCACCTCCAGCGCGCCCGTCAGGAAGAAGTCGGCGCGGGGCGCGGGGGGCTGCACCCGGGACGCGGCCCCGGGGCGGGCGCCTACCCCGTGCGCCAGGAGCACGCGATGGAAGCGGTCGCCCCGCTGCCGGGTGCGCAGCACCTGGATGCTCTCGCGCAGCAGCCCCTGCCGGGATTTCAGGCGTGAGTTGTGCACGGCCCGCGGGTCGCGGAAAAGCTGCACCACCTTGAGGTTGAGCCCGGGGTCCCGCAGCAGGGGCACCAGTACCCCCAGATCCAGCAGGCGCACGTCCTTGATGACCACCACTGGGTACTTGCGGCACTCGGCCTCCAAGGCGCGCAGCGCCACTGGCGGGCAGCTGCGCTCGCAGGTTGTGTCCTCGACGAGGCCCACGTCGGCGCGGGCCTGGGGGGCTCCGGGGCACAGCGGGGGCGAGCAGATGACCTTGTTGGTCCGCCAGCGGAAGAGGGCTGCGGTGGTGAGGTTGGCCGCTCCCGGGGCGCGCGCCGCGGGGTCCCCCGGGGGCGCGTACAGCCGCAGGACTGAGAAGTCGCAGCGGAAGAGTGAGCGCAGCATGTCGCGTAGCGCGCCCTGCAGGCTCTCGGCGTCGCCCGGATACAGCGCCTGCCAGAGGTGCCACATGGGTTCGTACAAGTAGAAGACGTCCGGGTGCTGGTTAAAGAGTTCGCCCAGGAAGGACGAGCCCGTGCGCCAGGTGGCATGCACATAGATGTGCTGCTTCGCGCCGGCCACCGCTTCCCTGGCGGCGGCGGCGGCGGCGGCGGCGCTGAGGTTGCCAGTGGAGAGGAGGGACTCGCCCGCGCCCCGGGTCGCGGGGGGCCGCGCCTCCGTGCCCCGCTCGCGCTCGCCAGCGGCCGCCGCCTCCAGGCTCCACACACCCAGGCTGCCCTGGAGGCCCAGGCAGTGCCCGGGGCCCGGGTCGTCGTCGCGGCCGCCGTCCAGCACGGAAGGGACGAGCAGCAGCACCACGGTGTAGAGCACCAGCAGCAGCGCGAACTTGCAGTACTCCCGGCGCCGCCGCCGGCGGCCCTTCATCGTTCCCCGCGCCCGAGGTGGACCGAGAGCCCCTCGCCTGCCCCGGCTCCGAAGCCTCGTCCCGGGGCCGCGCCGCGGAGCTCTTCTGGCCGCTCTCCGCAGCCGCAGGAGAGGGACCGCCGGGGCAGTGCCTCCGCCGGGGAAACTTTGGAGGCAGACGGGACACTAGGGGCGGCGCCCCCGCCCTCTCCACTCCGCTAGCCGGAGATCTGCCGATTGGCTGAATCGGCAGCTGCCCCGCCCTCCACGCCACAGCTTCTCCCCGCCTCTATCCGCTGGGGTTCGCAACCCAGCTTGGCCTGATCCGGGCGGGGCCGCGGCGGGGTGAGGACCCCGCGGAGGCTCACCAAGCCAGACCTAGCCCCAGCCCCTTGGGCATCAAGTCTTTCAGAGTGGACGACAGATGACGAAAGGGCTCGCGGGGACAGAATGCCCATAGTGATGGGACGCAACCCCTACCCCCACCCCACCGGCTTCCTAGTCCCCCCAACCCCCACACCCCACCCCATGATCTCGGTCTCAGTTAACAACTAAACTCCACACTCTTTCCGGCAGGTCCCCTGGTCCAGCTCCATCTATTGGCCCTTTTAACCCTAGGCTGGACATGACTGAATTCTGCAAGGAAGACCTCCCAACTATGACAAAGGCCAAGGACTACACTTCGCACAGTGGTCAGGTGCAGTAAAAGTACTACTGCAATCACACAATACAATTAATGGTTAAGGAGCCCTGGTGGCGTTGTTCCTCTGCATTGGGCTGCTGTCCTGAAGGTCAGCAGTTCGAAAACACCAGTCACCCCAAGGGAGACAGCTGAGGCTTTCTATGCCTGTAAAGAATTCCAGATTCAGAAAACCCACAGGGGTGGTTCTACCCTGTGCTGCAGCCGGCGAGTGGACCCCACAGCAGTGAGCTGAAAGCCTCTGTGAGGTAGTGTGTGTTGGGTTCCGTGGGGTTTGGCCTGCTGACAGCCTGTAGCTTTACAGATGCCCTGAGGGTCAGTTTCATCATTGATAGCCTAAGAATAGTTTTTAGTGTGTATCTGCTGACATTGTGAGACTGTGAGGTCATTGTCACCCCGGCAGCACTTTACAAGAGCAGAAAAAAATTACCAAATCAAAATGGCAAGATGGAGAACCTTGTTAGAAGCTCCGTTTTTTGTTTTAAAGACCCGCAAGATGATGCTCCTTCCCCCAAAACAAACAAACAAACAAACAAACAAACAAACAAAGAGACCTGCAAGAGGGACATGTACCCAACTCAGATTCACTGCCACCATCCATTCTGACTGATAGCGACCCTGTGTGACAGGGTACAACTACCTCTGTGAGTTTTTGAGACTGTCCCTGCTTACAGGGGTAGACAGCCTCGCCTCTCCCCCAACGGAGCAGCTAGGGGCTCCCTAGATCCCAAACGCCAGTGAAGTGTGCGTGTATGGAGCGGCTTCAAAAATGTGGTAAAATGGAATGAGAAGATAATGGAATTTCCCCACATATATATTTGGAAGCCCCTCATCTATTTAGGAGTGCAGATACTCAAAGAATAGTGACAGGAAGTTCAAAAGGCAAATGAAGCTCTGTGGTTGTTAGTTGCTGCTGGGTGAACTCTGACTCATGATCACCTTACATATAACAGACTGAAACGTAGAGTATAGAAATCTGAAAGAGAAGCAAGAGGGAAAATGTTTGCTCTATTTCGACAGGATGGTAAAGAAATGGGCATCGCATTGGAGGACAAAGCAAATCTATTCATCCCCATTCGGGAGAGAGCTGTTCAATTTGAAAAATTTAGAGCATCTCAAAAAAAATCTCCTTTGGTTTCCTTTATGTGCATGGAAACTAATTCTACCTCTGAAATTACTGACTCAAGCAGGCTGTATTCTAGCCACAGTTCTCACTCTTTTCAACTATTTGTTGCTTCCCCTTTCTGCAACCTCATTGATAGCTAATCATTTTATTGGGGCTTATACAACTCATCACAATCCAGCCATCCATCCATCCATCCATCCATCTATCCATCCATGGTATGTCAAGCACATTTGTACACTTATTTCCATCATCATTCTCAAAACATTTGCTTTCTACTTAAGCCCTTGGTGTCAGCTCTTCATTTTCCCCTCCCTTCCTGCCCTCCCTCCCTCGTGAGCCCTTGATAATATATAAAATATTATTTTGTCATATCTTACACTGTCCAACATCTCCCTTCACCCATTTTCCTGTTGTCTGTACCCCAGAGAGGAGGTTATAGGTAGATCCTTTTAATCGGTTTCTCCTTTCTACTCCACCTTCCCTCCACCCTCCTGGTGCCATCACTCTCACCACTGTTCCTGAAGGGATCATCTGTCCTGGATTCCCTGTGTTTTCAGTTCCTATCTGTACCAGTGTACATCCTCTGATCTAGCCGTATTTGTAAAGTAGAATTGGGGTCATGATAGTGGAGGTAGGGTGGGGTGAGAGGAAGCATTGAATAACTAGAGAAAAGTTCTATGTTTCATTATGGCTACGCTGCACCCTAACTGGCTATTATCCTCCCTGTGACCCTTCCATAAGGGGATGTCATTTCACATACAGATGTACTTTGCGTCCCCAATCTGTACTGTTCCTTATTTTAAATGATATAATTTTTAGGTTTTTGATGCCTGATACCTGATCCCTTTGACACCCCGTGGCCACACAGGCTGGTGTACTTCTTCCATGTACTTTGTTGCTTCTTAACTAGATGCTGCTTGTTTTCCTTCAAGCCTTTAAGACCCCAGGTGTTATATCTTTTGATAGCCAGCCATCATCAGCTTACTTCACCATATTTGCTTATGCATTTATCTTCAGTAATAGTGCCAGGATAGTGAGCATCATGAAATACAAATTTAATAGAACAAAGTGTTCGTGCATTGAAGAAGTACTTGGGTGGAGGTCCAATGTCCATCTGCTGCCTTAATACCAACCCTATAAATAAACGCACGTAGATCTATTCTCCATCAGCATATACAAATATATTTACCTATGTACATGCCTGTATTTAGACCTCTTTAAATATCCTTTGTCTCCGATTTCTTTCCTCTATTTCCTTTTGTCCCACTATCATGCTCAGCCCTCATTTGGGTTTCAATAATTTCTCTCAGTTACATCACTCTTGATCAATCACTACCAGACCGCTCACACCCTCCTTGTCACTGATTTTGGATCACTTGGTCAACACCACCTCCCCCTCTCCCATGTCCCCCCCGGAACCACTGGCTCCATTGTTTTCTCCTCCAGATTGTTCATCCAGCCTATCTTATCCAGATAGAACTGCAGGGATAATAATATGCACACAAAAAAACGAGACATCAAGATGAATCGACAAAAGAAAACAAAATGGCGACAAAAACAAAGAAACCAAAGTCCACAAAAAATATATAAATAAGTAAAACAATAGAGATAGTAATAAAAAGTAAAACCTGTAAATAGTTCGAGGTCTGTTTGTTGGCCTCTACGAGTTGCCCTCCGGTTGAGCCCAATGGGGTGCCACACCCTGGCCCCAAAGTCTGTCCTTGGCACTCCCTTGGGATCACCCTGCTCTGCTTCCCCCGCTATTCTGCTGCACACCCTTAGTGTTTTGCTTAGGTGTGGTGGGGTCAGGCCAGGTGCAATCCCGACCATGGGTCATTATTTTAACAACACTCATCTCAAAACCTAAATTCCCTCTTTTCCCCCATCTAGATTGATACCTAAAACATAGCTTTTGACTTTTTTTGTGCAAAAACTTCTCCATAGGACATATTGACATCAAGATAAATTCATAATCATCAACTTTAAATGGACTCTGGAATTGTATGCTCCTGTTTGTCAGTGAGCAGTCTCATATTCCATTATGACCATTTCCAACCTTCTCTGCTCTCCTCCCACTTCTAGGTCCATCCCTGGGCCATTGGCTAACAGATGACCTTACCTCCTACTTCCTAGAAAACATATAACCAGATTAACATATCCCTCAATTTCCCACTACCAGACCCCAGCTCCCCTAGCCTCCTTTTCCTTTGTGACAAGGTGTGTTAGTCCGGGTAGACTAGAGAAACAAATTCATAGACATGCACATGGATATAAGGAAAAGGTCTATATACAAGAAGAATAGAACATTGAGAAAACATCCTAACCCAGTCCAGTCCAAGGTCATAAATCCAATGTTAGCCCATTTGTCTGATACCAGTCTATAAAGTCTCCCTCCAACTCAGGAAGTCACAGGCCAGTGGGTGCAGAGGGTTGTGTATCCAGCTTGGGTAGAGGCATCCTGGCGCTGGCAGGGGTCCCCCATGGCTTTTTGTTTCCAGGGCTCAGGGTCCATCAGCAATATCCATTGGCAGTAGACACATCTTAGCGCTGGTGAGGGTCTCTCTGTGGCTTCCCAACCCCAGAGACCTGGTTCCATCAGGGCAAGCCCATGCAGCTTCTCCTCCGGCTTCTCCATTCTCCTGGAATCAGGATGGATCAGCATGCTGTCATCACGTTTTGTCAGTAGTTCATCTTCTCGGAGACTGAGAGTCAAATTTCTCTTCTCCAATTGGGAAATACTGCGAGACTTCCCAGAATTCTCAGGAGAAAGCCATGCACACACACACGCCTCATTGGCTATCTCCCGATTAACAGGCCAGACTCCGCCCTTACATTTCAATCACGAAATTGACATCACAAGGGTATTATTTTGATATCAATCTATAATGTTTAGCTCCCTGTGTTTTCACTCTTCCATTTTAAACAAGCTCTGTGCTTATTGCCCCAACAAAGGGATGTGACTGGACAGCATGTCAAAGGTCCCCATGGCGATTATCTCCAAATGCCAGCAATGGACAGTGCGGTACATTAAAAAAACACACAAATTATGCCCCTCCTATATCCATGGTTTCTGCTAGCCCAAAAGTGAGTGCTTAGAACTCCCAGTGGTTCTGTGGGAGAAAATTGTGGCAGTCTGCTTCTATAAAGATTGTAACCTTAGGAACCTGATGGGGAAATCCTATGGTTTTTCTTTGTTCTTCTTT
>PVJH01032368.1:0-22723 GCA_004026705.1 Nesogale talazaci | reverse complement strand
GGTGAGCTAGTTATCTCTGTCACACCACCAACTGAGGTCATCAGGCTGCAACCTGATTGACAGGCTAACCTCCAGCCCTTCGCTCAAGTTGAAAGGAGATTATGTAACCGGCACAGTTGCTACAAGTCCGCATTGACTCAATGGCAGTGAGATGTTATGTCAACTTGAATTTGTGTAGGAGTGAAGTCACAGCCTGATGCCTTCCCAGGGACATGGCCTTTTTATAAGAGAGACTCTGGAACTGCTCCTCCCTCTCTCTGCCCCTTTGCCTTCCTGCTTGCTGGGCCTCTGTACCTGCCTCCAGAGGACCCATGTGGGCCACTCGAACCCAAGACCGACTGATGCTTTGCCATGTTTCCAAAGGCCTGGAAGCCACACAACACTGCACCCATCACCTGTGAACTTCCTCCTGCTTCAACTTCCTAAGTCATTGGACTGCAGCCACATCCACCTGAAGAGGGCTCCAGTTAGCAGTGGACTGGACTGGACTGCCTTGCTCATTTACTTCTTGATGTATATCTCTTTCATATCTATCTATGAGTATCATCAGTTTTGTTTCTCCAGGTTAACATACATCTTTCTGGCATTCTCTGCTTTAAGATAATAACACATGATATTAACAATGACAGCCCTCTTTCACATCCTCTTCTAAATCTGGCTTGAGTTCGTGGAAGCTTTCTATGTAATTCTGCAATCAACTTTGATTAACGTTCTGCAAAATTTTACTTCTATGTGATATTGATATTATATGATTTTCACATTCTGTCAGATCACCTGTGTTTAGAATAAGCACAAGTATGGATCTCTTCCAGATGGCTGGCCAGATAGACTTTACATGCTTGGTAAAGTCTTCCAAAATTCTTGCCATAGACCAGTGAGCATATCCAGCATTGCAAGCATTTGTTGCGATATCTCAATCAGTGTTCCACCAGTACATGGAGTCTTGTTTTTCACCAATGCTTTTAAGGAAGTGCAGTCCGGACCTCTTCCTTCAATATTATCTATTCTTGAACATAGCATCTGTTTGAAATGGTAGCACATTCACCAATCTGTTTTGGTACAGTAATTCTTGTGTTCCTTCCTTCTTCTTTTGATACTTCCTGCATCACTCAAATTTTTATTCACAGCATCCTTCAATATTTCCACTCAAGGCTTGAACTTTTGCTTCAGTTCTTTCATTTTGCCTCCTCAAGCTGCCCTTTGAAATCATCTGTTTGCTTATCAATTTTGTCATTTCTTCCTTTTGCTTTGGTTACTCTAAGTCCAAGAGGAAATCCCAATGGCTTTTCTTACATCCATTTTGGTCTTGTCTCTCTTTTCTTTTTAATGAGCTTTTTGTTTTTCAATGCATGGTGTCCTTTGTGTCATCTCATAACTCATGTGGTCTTTGGACATTAGTCTTCAGTGCTTCAAATCTACTCTTGAAGTGGTCTCTAAATCCAAGAGGGATACAGTCAAGCTTTTATTTTGGCTCCATGAACTTACAGCTTGAACTTGCATATGAACAATTGATGATCTGCTCTGTAATCAGCCCCTGGCCTTGTAGTGACTGATGATATTGAGCTTCTCCATAGATGTAGTTTACCTGATTCCTTTGTATTCCATTCAGTGGGGTCTACGTGAATAATCACCTTTTTGTTGTTGTTGAAAGAATTATATTTGTAATGAATAAATTCTTGGCTTAGTATATTTCAGTAACTAACTAAAAGTCAAACCCACAGCTATTGAGTTCATGCTGGCTCATCATGAGCCCCTGTGGGCTGCCAAGGCTGTAACGGTTTTCCGGAGTAGAAAGCCCAGTCTTTTTCCCCAGGAGTTGCTGGCGGTTCCTAATTGCCTACCAGGAGCACTGCGGCTCAAAACGTAACCAACCACCAAGCGTCGATAATTAAAGCACTTGAAGATGCAAATGCGATCCCTGAACCTCTAAACTTAGGACACTTTCATTGTCAGTAGAAGCCCTTCCATCCAATCTGAGGCTGGTCTCCTCTTCACTAAAGAACTTGCAACAGTCTGCCCTAAGCTTGTTGCAAGAAACTGCTGGTGCTTCTAATCACTTATCTCCACCAATTTCCACTACCCCTAGAGCTGTACTACTTAATTTATTATGGAAGCACATGAAGTTATTTAAGTTTAAATTAAATAAACTTAAATTACAAATTCAATTCCCCATTGGAACTAGCTACACTTCGTATTTGCTCAATGGTCACATGTGAGCAGTGTAGATCTCACAGAGTATTTTCATCACTGCAGAAAGTTCTATCAGATAGCCCTGTGCTAATTCAATAACCTTGGTGCTACAGCCCCAGCCCACTCACAGAACAAGGTCCCTGCCACTGAGTCCATTTTGACTCATGAGGATCCTACAAGGGAGGGAAGAACTGCCCCTTTCTGTTTCTGAGACTTTACATCTTTATGGGAGTACAGAAACACAGCTTTCTCCTATGGAACTGCCCTTCATATTTCACCTTTTAGGTGGTAAGTGAGTTATGCTGGACACCTGACCACAAGGTTTTGAACCCACTGACACGAAAATCCTGCATTCCCTGGAAGTCAGAAAAACAACTTAAAGCTAAGGACACCAAAATGTCTTAAAGTTGGAAGGTAGTTCATGAAGAGGTGCAATGTATACCAAAAGAATTACAAAAGGTTGCCATTTTATATCCATAGGAAGTGGGAATCTGTATAGGGGTGGCTAAGGGTATCTGGAAAGAGCGAGAGGAAAACAGTACTGGATTGGGCTGAATTTATTAATATGGGCTCATTTAGCAGAGTATTACGACAGCAGGCCAGTATGAGCTCAAGTGGGTAGTAACTTAAATAGCTGCTGCTGCGCCTCTCTCTCTCTCTCTCTCTCTCTCTCTCCATCCCCTTCTCCCTTTCCCTCTCCCTCCCTCCCTCTGCTACTTGAATGAAACCTAACCACCCCCTGCTCCATAAAGACCAAAAAGCAAAACAAAACAAACCACCAAACTAAAGCAATTGCCATTGAGTCAGCTCTGATTCATGGCAAACCCATGTGTTTGTAATCTTTCTCCCAAGACGCCTCTGGTTGGATTCAGATCAGAATGGAGACTTATGAAGGTCAGGTGAGCACTGGAATTTTAGCTTGGGTCCATTGCCCAAATCTTCCAGTTCCAGAATGATCCTTGGAATAAGTAGCAATAACTGACATAATAGCCACACTGGTCCTATTTTCTGACCCACAAAGGCTTACAGATGATGTGCACAACAACAGCCTTTCATGATCCAGTGGTTGTGCTGTAAAGAAGATGTGGCCTGAACAGGTACTGAAGGAACAACTGGCTCATTTGCCCACGACCAAGAAGCTTGCTCCTTTGCCTTCTCCCTCTCAATCTGCGCCTGTGGTACAGCCACATGAGGAGTCGATCAGGTAACTGAGAAACCTCTCTCTCTCTCTCTCTCTCTCTCTCTCTCTCTCTCTCTCTCTCTCTCTCTCGGAGCCTGGTTTACAAATGGTTCTACAAAATAAAGTGATACTACCTGAAAATGAATAGCTGCACTATCACAGATCCACCTTGGAGTGGTGCTGAGCATCAGAGAGAAACCTTCTAATGGGCAGCACTTTCAACAAGGCACCTGAATGTTCATTTCGGAACATGCAGGAAAGAAAGAGGCCCAAGGTTTGGAACCACGTTGATTTGTGGGAAGTGGCCAATGATTCTGCTGGTCCCTCAGTGGTTAAACAAAAAAGTGATACTATGGTCTGGGAAGACTGTGGACAGACCTCTCTGAAAGAAAGTGGAAGAAGGTAAATAGACTCTTTAGCCAAGAATAATCTTAAAAATCACATGGCTAAACTAACAGTCACGTGGCTGCCGGTCAATCTCTTTCTGCACTCACTCCTATCCTTATTAAATAAGTTCAAGAACTGACTATGCAGCAGCAATGCGCTTCTTAGTGATAAAAGGAAATATCTCAACAGACCCCAGCCTACTTGAACCCCACCCAGATTTTGCCAAGTTGGCAGGTTGCTACATTTTTGTGGGGTAGAAGTTAAGCACGGTTTCAGGAACATTGACTCCTATTCATATGGCCAGAGTCACTGCTAAATGGCCAATGACAGAAACAAACCCTAAGTTTACATTAGAACATCATTCACTGGAATGATCAACCAGTTAACTAGTGTCAGCTTGATTACATTGGACATTGGTATAAAAATAACAAAGACCACAAGAACAAGTGAAGGGGAAGAAAGAGCGAGGGGAGTGCATCCTGGCCCACTGAGCCTTGAGGACGACATCCCCACTCAGACCAGCCAATGCCCAGAGAGGACCATATGGCGGACCCCACTATGAAACATGGTGTTCCTTGCTGAACCAAGGCCCAAAGGGGACAACAATGGAAAAAGAGGGACTGTACCCTGTCTGACTCAATCACACCATGGCAAAACATTAAGGGTGTGCAAGAGAGCATGGAGTTCCTGAGGGAGTACCAAGAATATATATTTTGGGGCCAGGGTATGGCACCTCTTCGGACTCAACCAGGTGACACTCCTGGAGGGCAACGAACAGACCTTGAATTATTAAAGGTTTTAATTTTGCTATTATTTTTAATTTTTCTTTACATATATATTTTGGACATTGGAGTTTTTTGTTGTTTTCATCATTTTATTTTCTTTGCTTCATTTTAGGATGTCTTGGGTTTTTGTACATATTGTTATCTCTGCAGGTCTATGTAGATAAGACAGACTGGATGAACAGTCTGGAGGAGAAAACAACAGGACTGACGGTTCCTGTGGGGCGTGAGAGATGGGGGAGGTGGGGGAAAGGAGATGGGGTTGACCAGCACAGGGATAGAGGGAAAAACAGGTGATTCAAAGTCAGTGATAGGGTGCGTGTGAGAGGCCTGATAGGAATTGATCAGGAGTAATATAACAGAGAGAAATTGCTGGGACCCAAATGGAGGCTGAGCATGATAGTGGAGTGGGAGAAAAGAAGGAAATGGAGGAGGTCTAACTGGGGGATAAGAAGCACTTATAGAGGTCTAGATGCAGGCATGTACATAGGTGAATATATTTATATACGATGATGGGGAAATAGATCTATGTGCATATACTTATAGGGTTAGTATTAAGGCAGCAGATGGGCATTGGGTCTCCACTTAAGTATTTCCTCAAAGCAAGAACACTTTGTTCTATTAAGTTGGCATTTCATGATGCTCACCTTCCCGACACGATCACTGATGACAAAAGTATGCATAAGCAAAAGTGGTGAAGAAAGCTGATGGTGTCCGGCTATCAAAAGATACAGCATCTGGGGTCTTAAAGGCTTGAAATTAGACAAGTGGCCATCTAGCTCAGAAGCAACAAAGCCCACATGGAAGAAGCACACCAGCCTGTATGACCACGAAGTGTCAAAGGGATGTTATCAGGCTTCGAAGAACTAAAAATTATAACATTATGTGCCCACCTTCCTGATATGATCGCTGACAACAAATATATGCATAAGCAAATGTGGTGAAGTAAGCAGATGGTACCCGGCTATCAAAAGATATAGCATCTGGGGTCTTAAAGGCTTGAAACTAAACAAGCAGCCACCTAGCTCAAAAGCAACAAAGCCCACATGGCAGAAGCCTATGTGGCCACGAGGCATCAAATGGATCTGGTACCAGGCATTAAAGAACTACAAATTTCACCATTATAAATGAGGGGATGTAAAGATTGGGGACCCAAGACTCATCAATAAGTGAAGCAACATCCCATTACAGAGGGGTTGCAGGGAGGAGACAAGCCAGTCAGGGTACTGTGCAGCAACAATGAAATATGCAACTTTACTCTAGTTCTTAAACAATTCCTCCCACCCACTATCACGTTCCCAATTCTACTCTACAAATCCAGCTAGACCAGGGGATGCACATTTGTACTGATAAGAACTGGAAACATGGGGAATTCAGGACAGGCGATCCCTTCAGGACCAGTGGTTAGAGTGGTGATATCAAAAAGGTAGAGGGAAGGTGGAGTAGAGAGGGGTTATCAATTGCAGGGATCTACATGTGACCTTCTCTCTGGGGGAAGGACAGCAGGGTAGTGGGTGAAGGGACATATTGAACAGTGTATGATATGACAAAATAATGATAATCTGTAAATTATTACGGGTTCAGGGGGAGAGGGAGTGGGGAGGGAGGAGTAATATGGGAAGCTGATACTGAGGGCCTAGGCAGAGGGAGGATGTTTCAAGAACGAGGAAGGCAACAAGTGTAGAAATGTGGTCTGCATACAATGGATGTATTATTGATGAGGATAAGAGTTGAATGAGCCCCCAATAAAATGATTCTTTAAAAATGACGAAGACATATTATCCCTGGAACAGACAATTATTTCATATGGACTAACCTTAAGTGAATGGGTAAAATTTTCAGAATCTTCATTTCTTCAACAGACATAAACGTGCTGATATCGTTAGCCTTTGAGAGATGACTAACAAAACACCAAAAACATCTATCATCTTATCCCAGCATTAATAGCAAAGTTTTAAACACAAATAAACAGAAAACATCACAGTCTGGTGGGGATATGGAGAGGCTGCTGGTGGGACTGTGCAGCGGTACAAGCACTGTCAGAAATATAGAGCACTTCCTCAAAAAGATGGAAACACAAATACCACATGACCCAGTAGGCCCACGACTCGGCAGCTGTCCTGGAGAAATAAAACCCAAGACACACATGTACATTGCTCTATTCGCCATAGCAAAATGTTGGAAGCAACCTAAATGGCCCTCATCGGATGTAGAGATAAACAAACAATGGTACATATACTAAATGGAACAGTGTGCAACATTAAAGAATTTACAATGAATCAGCAAAACACCGTATGACATGAATGAGCATGGAGGACGTTAAAAAACCTAAGAGAACAGCAACAACTGCTATGTGTGTAGTCTATTTCAACGGTGCTATGTGGTCCCTTTCCAGAGGGTTTCTGTGGGAGCAGGCAGGCTCCTCGTTCCCTCCTGGGACAGTCAGTGATCGCACTACTGATCTGAGGTCAGCAGTCCATCCTTCCCCCCTGCACCGCCGGGGCATATACGAGGCTGAGTGACACGAGTCACAAAATGACAAGGATTATATAAGATCACCATGATAGAAAATGAAGGAAAGGTTTTCAATCAAAACTAACACTCTGACTGAAAATACTTTGGGGGACCTTAGGTGGGGAGTGTCCCTGGTGGAGTGCGTCGAATGGGCCACAGTGGCCTGGGTTCCTGGGCTTATCCTGCGGTCTTAAAGGCTTGTTTCCAAACAAGCAGCCATCGAAGTGAGATGTCAACTAGGTCCACATGGAAGCACACCAGCATCCATCACTGAAGGATTGTAAATTAGATCATCTGAAGCCAAAGAAGGGAACGGTGGCAGAGCCTAAATTGCAAGACTCTGGGTTTCAGAAGGCTGTGGATGACAGTGGGAGCCTGTGATACATCAGTGGGCTCTACCCAGGAAATAAGCCTCTAGTGACTGCCCTTTATTCAGAGCAGAGGGTTGGCGGGAAAGTGGTTACCAAAGTGCACTGGAAAGAGAACAAAAGAAGATCAAAAGGATAAATCTGACATGAATGGTTAAAACCTTGTCAGGTGAACCCCCTCTGATGCACATTACGCTTGATCTGGTTTTCAACAATTTTGTTTGTGTGTTCATTTTGGGGTTGATCTCCAATGCATTATGTCATTGGGAATCACCCTCTTCCATTTTTTAAAATGTTTTTCTCTTTTTCAGTGTATGAAATCCAGGACAAGGGCAGCAAGTAAAATAAGGGTTGGGGGTGGGGATGGTGGTAAAAGAGAGTCAAGGAGTTCAGGAAGGAAAAGAATGTTTGGAAACGGACCGCGGTAACAATTGGACAATACTGCTTGGTGTGATTTAACTATGAAATGATGAGATCTATTAACTCCCAATAAAATAGCTTAAAAAAATGAACCTTCTTTGATGCCTATGGGAGGGGGAGGTAATTAATAAAGAAAATGAAGGTCAGACATTTATTTAGGTGAAGGGGAAGGAAATATACACTATGGAAGAAGTCAAAATGATAAAGGCAAAGAGCCATAGAAGAGTTAAAGGTAACAGAGGTAAACACTTTTACATACATAATCTAACAGTGCTAGCAATCATCTAAGAATGCATGCAGAGACACATAAGGTGAACACATGTGGGAAGGAAAGTGGGGCTGTGTCCATGAATATGTATATGTACTATATGCATATGTTTATCAGAGTATATTTCTATATACATATTTTAATATGCGACAAATATATTCATGAATGTAGCTGAGCACACAGGGACAAACAAGTGTTATGAGGACATCATAGCCATAACTGAGCCCCTTGAGGGAATGTGTCATTGCACCCGCGGGCTGAAGACCATAAGGGGACTTCAGGGCTTGGGGGATAGCAAGGCCAACCGCCTAACAAAAACAGTGTTCTAAATCTTCCTTCGGTCAGTAGAGATTGGGGTCTTAAAACTACGGTTGTATTAACTGTTAGGATCTTGATCTTCCCACTCAGAGTAAAAAAAACACCAAACTCCTTGCCAGTGTGTTATGACAGAGTGACCCTGCAGAACAGGGGCGCACTGCCCCTCTGGGCTCCTGAGATCGTAACTTCACGAGAGTAGAAATTCTCGTGTTCCCACGAAGCAGCTGGCGGTTTTGAACTGTTGACCTAGAGATTAGCAGCTCGGTGTGTAACTGTGACGCCACAAGGGCTCCTAGAGCAAAGCAGAACGACAAAAAGCAAAGACACATATTACTCCAAAAGCGAACGGGCCCTACAAATCTCATCCTCCCCTCTCCTGAGACCCAAAGAACTAGAGAATGCCTGCCTACCCACCACAGCTGATGGCTGAAAGGGCTGCCTGGGGTCATGGGTGAAGCACTAGGCTAAGTTCAGTGGCTGACCCCCCAGCAGCTTCTTGGGAGAACTCAGTCTGGGACAGCTGACCGGTGATTTTACCCTGCCCTGCAGGGTTGCTAATTGGAATAAATTCAATGGCTGTGGGCTGGAGAGTCGTTTGGTGGGACAGGAGAAAACAAAACTCAAAACCACGCAAGAGGCCAGGCCTACTGGTCAGGAGCCTGGTGGGACTCCCAGAAGCAGGGCCCTCCGTCATGCGCCAGGCCTGGCCCTGCAGTCCCCACTGTACCCCACTGTACTGGAATGTCCTGCTGACTGACCGGCCTGGAAGTGAGGAGATTCTTAACAGCAACCAACCATTCGAACTCAAAAGGAGAGCATCTGTCCTGGGCCAAAGTTCAGGAGGCAGGAACGAGCAAGCCAGAAGGCAAAGTGAAAATGGAATCAGGGAGAGTGGAGTTACAATGTGGGGTTTGAACCCAATGACCTGAAGTGAAATGTATCTGAATGGCTGAATAGATGGGCTCTGTAAACCTTCACCCAATTCACAAAAAAAAGTTGGGCTTTTTTAAATGAAAAGAAAGCATATCTGTCAAACATCTGCATGATATCTTACTTAAGTTGTAATAGTTTTTTTCAAACATAGACTGTGTATGTCTTACATAAAAATGCTACCCAAGTCCAAATAATAGAACATTATTTTCCGTCATAAAACAGCAAAACATTCTGATGTGTAACCTCAAAAAACCTCTGCAAACCATTGTTTTATGTGTTGAAAATGATGTCACTCTCTACGCCTGAGTCAGAATGGACTAAATGGCAGTAGGGGGCAAAAACCCAGTAAATCAGAAGAGCAGATCTCTGCTCAACTATCGCCACCTAGTGGTTAGAAGATGGAATCCCCTACTACATACATCAGTTCAAAAATCAGCTGTGAAAGTCTACAGACTAGTGTTCCCTAACTAACAAGAGTTCTTAATATATTTTTGAAAGTGAAAACAAAAGAAAAAACTGTAAGGAAAAAAGGCAAAAATGTATCTGATTATTTGTATATGTGTGTGTATACACATGAGATGCACAAATATGAAAGGCAATAAATCAAAGGGAAAAAGTAATGGGTGATTAAGCAAGGGATGGGATCTCCTGATCTCCAACAAAATAATGGCATTCCAAGTTATTCAAACCTGATTTCCTTACAACAACCTCAGAGAAATGTTAGGAGAAGAACTTGAGATGAACTGCCCTGGGCTGCTACCCAACCAGATCCCCAGTTGGAATCCACCACGTGATACATGGGAGAAAGATAGGGCTTGCTGCTCCTGTAAAGGGCCACTGTCTGAGAGGGTCACAGCGGCAGTGCTACCTGCCCTGAGTCGGGAGCTGCCTGATGCAGGGAGCTTGGTTTGTTTGGCTTTGGGGCCTTGGCTTCCAGGAGCTTGGGTGGGGCTGTTGGTTACCGGTGGAGCTGCTCAAGCCCAAGGCACTGCAGGGGAAAGGTAAGGCTGTCAGCTATTGCAGAGAAGGACACACACAGAAATGCGCAGGAGTCAGAACTGGATCAGGGGCTGGGGGTTTGGGTTTGGCCCTTGCTGTAATTCCTGTCCAAAGGTGACATCTATGATAGATACAAAAACTGCACTTTAATGACAATGTGACAGGCTCTAATGACTATCTACTATAGATACATAAACTGCACTTTAATGAATGCAAGAATTAAAGCAGATGGGCGCAGCTTGAATGTACACCATTATATAGACACGTTCTAAATGTAATAGTTGACCGACGAGGCTTTTAATCAACATCAAGAATCAAACAATAAATTTAAGTATAATCCAGATCCTCAAATACCCACTCAAACCTTATTTCCGAGCAAGGCCTTATGCAAGGGATAAAAGAAACAGACAGAGTCACGGCCACCGAGTTGACGGCAGCTCACAGGGACTCCACAGTACAGGGTAGAACTGTCCTCTGAGTGGACAAGCCGCTGGCTGCTTGAACTGCTGTTCACTTTGCTGCTAGCAGCCTAAGGCGTAACTACTATGCCTGCCATCAGGGCTCCTTAAGGGACAAAAAGATGAATAAAAATAATTATGCCTGCTCTCTAGAAACTACAACCTAGAAGACAGGATAAAGCAAGCTCACAAATGACTCTACTACACCTTGAGCTGTGTGCCAAAAAGGTAGCAAAAAACAAAGTCCCAGGACAGACAAAAGGGGGTTCTCCTATGATTGGTGAGATCACAAAGCCTAAGGGAGGAACTGGTGCTCACAATGGGATCTGCAGGCAGGAAAGGTCATTCCAAAGGGATGCGCACAGGGAGAGAAATACCTAATGAGCTGTTGGGAAAAGGCCGACTTGTTCACCTTCCAAAAAACGTTTTGTAACAGGAACCATTCTGCAATTGAAATCTTGCCCAGAACTCCAATCTAGAAAGGTATTATTTTGTTAGTACGTGGTTGTTTTTATTTCTTGGGTTAAAATTAAAGTCCCCTAGTTAGAGTCAATAAATGTAAACAAGCGGCTATTTTGATACACCGAACAAGTCTGACCTTGGGGGTGAGGGAAGACAACTCCAGTAGGTATTTTGCATTAGTTGTCCAATGTCAAGAAAGTCTGCATTACATGCCCCATATCGATAAGGACGTGCATTAGAGGCTCCATCTCTCCAAACTCAAACTGTGTGCGCACTTTGACTCAGCAGGTATCCCACAGAGAAGCGCTCACAAGCATGCGAAGGGAGGTGAGACATTCATTCCCGTGCTGTCTGCATTAGGGGTTGGGTTAAAAAATCAACTGAAGGCTTGACTAGGAGAGCCTGATAAAGTGTGCTACATCTATGACGAGCAAATATTTTAAGAGTATTGATATATAGTGGTATAGAAAACATTCGCAAGTTATATACTTAAGTGAATACAGCAATTTACAGCAGTTCTAGATAGCTGCTGTAGGTTAGACTCCAGCTCACAGACTCGTGTATAACAGAATGAAACCCTGCCTGGTCCTGCTTCTCCTCGCCCTTTCTGGTGTTCTACAGCACCCAGTCTGATGTGTCCCCTGCAGCAACTGATCCTTCCCAATGATTCGAGAGTCCAACGCAAGTGCCGTGTTGGAAAATGTTCTGTTGAACTCTCTAAGGTTTTTAACAGGCCTTTCTTCCGTGTTTTAGTTTGGAAGTGCCACTGAAATTTGTCCACCATGTGGCACAGCTTCCACCACCACAGTAAGATCCACTTCTCTGAAACTCCCAGCAAATGTCTGGGGAGGATCATGCAAATAAGGTGTCGAGGGCTCTAGGTGGAGGACTGGCCAGTTTTGCCATTCTCCTGGCTATAAGAATGAGGCATAAAAGAGAATGCCCAAGACCTCGAGGAAGAAGAGCCCGCAGAAGAAATTCGAAATCCCTGCTTGAAGTGGTGGAGGTACAGGGGTGTGGCCAATCCCTGCCGAAGCTAATGGACGAGGCAAGGAAGCAGGAGACAGCGCAGAGGAGCAGTGCTGCGACTGAGACTGTGGGGCAGAGCAGGGGGCAGGCTTCCTGGCCATGAAGACAGAGGCTGAGGAACCGCATGCCTGAGACTGAGGACTACAGAGAGACTTGAAGAGAGGTACTACTGTGGACCCAAAGATTGTAACATTAAATGATTTTTCCTGACTTGTGGAAACCTGTTAATCTCCCTAATAACCCTTCATAATCATGAGTACAGCCACTGCAATAGAGTATGGAACCCAGGAGAGAGTGATGTGCTCTTGGAAGAATGCTTAGAGTCGGGTAGCAAACAGGAAGAATAGAGGGTGTAGACATGCCTGACCTCTACGTGTGGGAACTGGCTCTTGGATGGGCTGAAGATGGAGTCTCCTCCCTTGTGTAGCCAAAGGAAGTCAGATGTGACCTCTCTACTGTTTATTCAATAGGACACTGAATTACAAATGTTTCTTGCATTACCTCACTCAAGTCTCAAAATCCTCCACCAAAGGGGGATGTTCCCTGCCTCAGCTCACACGAAGATGTCTAAAGTTGTACAGCTTGTTAGAGGCGAGGAGCACCAAGCTCTCCGTATTTCCCTTAGATGGCTTCAGGGCGGTCAGAGCTTGTCTGTTAGGAGTTTACCAGCTCTTCAGGTCTGGTTGACAGAAACAAGGCTCCTCCTCCCTCTGATAAGTCCATGTCAAAAATCTTACACATGTGAATATATTATCTGCTGTAGCAAAGGATGTAGTCTCCGGGTGACATGAATGGTTACATGCTCAACTACTAGCTGAAAGATAAGCAGTTCAAGTCCACTCAGAAGCCCCTCTGAGAGAGTCTGGTGATGGACCTCTGAAAGGTCACAACACGGAAAACTCATGGGAACCCTTCTGCACACCTGGGCTCTTTGTGAGTGGGAAGCGACGGGACAACAAATAAAAGCAGCCTGACAAAGGGGAACGTTGTCACAAATGAAATGGCGGTTACGAACAGATGCCCTTACAATTGGGAGACTTTCCTAGATGATTAGCTGGGCCAGATAAACTTCTGAGGTCCCCTAAAGCAGACTCTCTGGTGCCACAGCGAAGCCCTCGGCTTTCACCCGGCCAGCCAGCAACTAGACGGAGAAAAGACCTGGTGAGCGGCTCCCGGAGGATCCGATTAGAAAATCCTACAGGGAGGTTCACTTCTGTCATCCAGGGGCCCATTGGTATCCACCCCCGGGCTCCTGAGAAAGAAAGTGAAAGAGGGAGGTAAACAGGAGGTCAGAGTGATACAAGGTGAGGACTCGACCAGCCAGGACAGGACGGCATGCGGGCAGGGTGCTTCTGTTGGGAATTGGGGACAACCTCTAGTAAATCTGTCACTTTGTCAGACTCTGATGGCAGGCAGGTGGCTGGGAGGCTGGGCGCCAGGGCCACTGAAACTTCAAACACCAGCAAGGTCACCTGTGGTGAACAGAACTTCAAGACCGAGAACTGACAAGGAACAAAAAAGAGGGGGTCAATTTGTGGAAAATTAGTCACTAAAACCATCTAAGTAACAGTGGAAACCTGTCTGAGTTAGCCCCTCGGGCTGGAAAGGGCTCCGGTGCCGGCAGTGAAGAGCTGCCTCATCTGAGTAGATGACGGAAAACCAAACCCACCGTCCTGGAATCCATTGCAGTCCACAGCCACCCTCTCCAGCCTGCGTGAGGCTGTCAATCTTTGCAGGAGCTCCTTCCTCCCTCGGAGCGGGGGAGGAGTTCCGACTGCTGACCGTGCCCAAAACTCAGAACCTACTATACCCTTCAGGACCCTCATTTCCTCCACACGAGAACAAATGGCTGCCAGTGTCCATTTATTATGGTCAGAATTTGGGAGGTAATTACAACTGTAATTGCAATTACAAGGTAGGAGCTCGGAAAACTGGAAGTCTTCAAAAGTGAAACGCATGCAGTCCAATAGCCTAGGCATGAGCTAACTGAAATGGGCCAGTTTGAGTCATTTTATGGCAGAAAATCATGTTGCCCACTAGGGCTTGCGTGGTGAACCGTCTGGAGGAAGGACAGCCCAAGAGGCGAGAATGGTGAGACTTTGTCTCACGTGGCTTGGACAGATTATTCGTAGAGATCCTCGTGCTTGGCAGAGTGTTGGCAAAAATGAGGAAGACACTCAGAAAGATGAGCTGGGCCCTGCGCTACAAGGAGGAGGTCAACTAGAACCTCTATGAGGCCAACGCAGGTCCGGCCGGGGGCAGTGTTTGCTTCTGTTGAGCAAAGTGTGTCTTTTTCAGAATCAATTCCATGACACCCAACTCTTAACAAATGCAGTATTAGACCCAGACTTCTATTCTTTGTCTATCTTATTCTATTTCATGCATCTAGCAACTTTACTGCATTTTCCAAAAGCGTTGGCCGGCAAAGATAAAAATTATAGAGACACGGTCTCCTGGTGGTAGAGTGGTTTAAGTACTCCGCTGCTAATGGAAAAGTGCGTTGTTCTGTAAAGATTGACAGCCTTGGGAACCGTCTGGGCAGCTCGTAAGTCCAATACAATCACTATGAGTCAAAATCCATCCAACTGCAGCCGTATGCATGCACATACGAAGTCCTGGTGGCAGTGTGATGCGCATGTGTGGTGGGCTGCAGGGCTGGTGACTCACTAACCAAAATCACTCTTCAGGCAAAACAGGGAGGCTATCTGCTCCCAGTGAGATTTACAACTTCAGAAGGTCCATACAGAGTGGCTGTGTCGGAATCAAGCCCCCAAAAGTGGGGGGGGGGGGGGGGCTTGGGATGGCCTAGTGGTTATGAATAGGGCTGCAATCCCAAAGGCCCTCATTGAAACTAGTAGCACCTGGATTTCTATTCCCGCAACCAGTTACAGACTCTGAAACTCACAAGGATATTTTTATCCTCACCTGTAGGGAGGGTATCAATAAATAGGCATCTGCTCGATGGCAGTGGGAGAGATAATTTATTATTACTATTATTTCCAGAAAGCCATTTGCCGGGAGGCAACGTGAAACACTGGGCGATTCTATAATTGCTCGAGTTCACAAGCCCGGTAACCCTCTCACTCGATCACTGAATTAACAAATATTTACAGAGGGACTATGCCACACCCTAAGGCCCACGCTGGATACAGCTACAGGGTGGGGCACAACCAAACTCAATGCCACCGACTCGACGTGGACTCACAGAGTAGGGCAAGTTAGAACTGCTCCTGCGAGTTCCAGAGGCTGAGACTGAAAGCGCCGTCTTTCTCCCACAATGCAGGCCGGATGACGGAACAGCTTAACCTCATCGCAAGGCTAAGGACGCGTCGCAGAGAAGGCCGTCGGCAGCGCCCCCCGCTGGTGCGAGCGATCGCGCGGGCTAGACACACGTAGAGGGAGGAAATTACAACCCCGGGGCCCTGCGCCAAGGACGCGGCGATGGCTTCCAGTCCAGGCCCCCCGCCCCCGGCCCACCTCCGTCTCCCCGCGGCCGCGCGCCGAGCCCCGCCCCCGAGCTTGCTCCGCCCCGACCGTACGGCAGGTCCCGCCCCCGGCGTCGCACGCATCCTCACCCGCCCGGGCTGCTGGGGCAGCAGCTCCGAGTGCCGCTCCACGGCGCTCGCGAAGCCGCCGGGGCGAGGGCGGGGTTCCACGGAATCGGCGCCCTCCTTCCCGGAGCCACTGTGAGTGCCCGAGCTTCGAAAGGGCCGGGAGAAAACAGACATTCGCAGGAGACGGCCGTCGGCAGCCACGGCGCGAGCCCCGCACAGCGCCGCCATGCTGTCTTCGCTACCTCTGACCTTTGACTCCCGTCGTTCGCGCGCGGGTCACGGGCGGAGCGACGGGGGGCCCCGCCCACTTGCCGTTCGCGGGGGGCGTGGCCTAGCCGGTCCGGAACCGGCGGCTGCTGTCCTCGGTGTTCTTGCAAAGCGTGTCGGACTAGCGGAGGTTTGGGCTGCGTGGACCTCCCTTGATTTTTGTCCTAGGATAAATTCCGGTAAGGAGACGTTTTCCCTGACTCGGAGACCACACAGAGAAAATGTCTCCCTACTGGAACTTAACGCAGGACCCAAACTGGGGCCGTTCTCCTCTGTGACAGCGAGTGGGTGCAGAGTCCATGACAGCGCCTTGCCAGATGGCCTCTGCGCGCTCCTTAATGGGCCTGTTTAGAATCAGAACCCCAAGCGCACACTGCATCCGGTCTCTGTCATTCTCTGTACCACTTTCTAATAGGCAGTGTGAGGGCACGTGTAGTGCGGGACACGCAGGTCTGCTCTCCCACAAAACACAGCCACCACTCCTCTCCGTGGGAGGCTGATAGGCCACTGAAACCTACAGAGAAGCTTGCAGAGTCAAACCAGCAAGAAAGATCCGTCCGGTTCTGTTTTCAAAGTCAGCCAATGAAAACCCTGTGGGTCAAAATGACCTCCCCAGCAGATCTTCTTGGAACTGACACCAGAGTGGGCAGTATTTTCGCTTTGCTGAGTTTAGGGTTCAGCCTGACAAAATGGCAGTTAAGAACAATATGCTTAAAATAGATGTGATATATTTTCTCCCAACCATAGTCAGCTCCATAGGTGTTTAGGTTGACTCTGGTGCTCGTACCTTAAGTCAACTCACTACCGCCCAGTAGGTTGGAACTCAGCCAGCCTAAAGGACAGAGCAGAACCGCCACTGTGGGTTCCTAAAGCTATCGTGATTTTCTTAAAAAAATAAAAATTAAAAAAAAAAGCATAAAGCCTCTACTTTGTCCCAAGGAGTGGCTGGTGGTTTGGAAGGGTCAACCTTGTGATAACCTACTAAACCACCAGTACTAAGGCTTAAATATGGGTGGAAGCATGGATCTAAGCTTGTCCTCTTTTGACTCTTTAGTAAGTCCTCCCACCAAGCAAAAATGGTATTTTGGACACCATTAGATGCCTACAATCTTGATTCTAGGGAATTTTGAACTCTCCAAATGCCTCAGTATGCCCCATTCTCAGCCTTTCATCACTGCTCACATTATTTATTTCTCAGCCTTAGCAAACTCTTCAAAACAGCACTATCCTTGATCAAATGTCTTCAAGCTAAGCTGTCCATCGAGCTTTTCCTCAAACCCATCAGCAAGTCCTCCTTGGTCCTCATACTGGGGGTGGGGACTCATACCTTTCCGGTTCAAGTTAGAAGGAATTTTGTTAACAATGCCTCTGCCTATGGATTTTGAATCTTATTGATGTTCTCAAGTTAATGGCACCATTAAAAAATATACTAGAACACGGACCGGGGAATGTCTCAGAAGAGGTTTATCTTTACTAGCCAGGTGCATGGTGACTGTATCAATTCAGTAGGGTGTTCTCCTGCCCGAGACTCCCTTAGCCCTTAACAGTTTATTTCCTCTGTTGTAAGACCTGAGATTACTATTCAGTATTCAAGGCAACTTTGACATCTGGTGGAAACAAGGAGGCATTAAATAGGCTAAACACAGTTCCCCTCTGTCTTCTCTCAGGGAGGAACCCACCTGGCCGATCCTCCGTATCACGAGGCCTGGGGAGAATGCTTCATCCCACTACGTTGGACTTACATTCCCTGCAGCCCATAATAAAACCAAACACCAGCAAGTTACCGTGGGCTCATAGTGACCACACAGGGCAGAGGAGCACTGCCCCTATGAGCTTCTGAGGCTGTATCTCTCTACGGGCCTAGACAGCCCTTTCTCCTGAGGAGTGGATGGCAGTTTTGAACTGCTAACCTTGCAAGCCTGATGTATGACCACTACACAGCCCATAGAACTACACCAAAAAAGCGACACACACCTCCCATGGGAAGCGAGGTTCACCACCCTACCCCCGTATTGTCAGAAAGCCAGCCTCTTCCAGCTCTGGCTGGTTCTTCACTTTGGGCTGGGATGAACCAGCTGGGGTGGGACTCCCAGGCTACCGTGCAATCCCTCTGTGGCCCTGCCTGGCAGGTGAGTACTTCTGACTACTGATGCCCGTCACCTCACGTCTAGTGTTGGGTGTCACTGACTCGGCCACCATAGTGGGCCATCCAAGCAGTGTTGGTGGCAGATTAAATATTGTGATTTCGCAGACACTTTAAAAAGTTGTGAACACAACAGTTACTAACAACACCTAGCTACCCTATTTTAGTTTGTGCCTAGCGGCACTACAACAGAAAAACTTTTGTGAAATAAGAGACGGGCCACCATCATAACCTTGGGAAGGAAACGCTTTCTCAACTGAGTAATGAGGAGGAAGAGGTAGGGTAACCACTGACAGATCCAACTGTTCCAGGGTTTTTTTTCTTGCCTGTAACCTTTATGGAAGCGAATCGCCAAGTCTTTTCTCCCAAAGAGCAGCTGGTGTGGTGGAACCATCAACCTTTTCATTAGCAGCCCAGCGCTTAACCACTGCACCACCAGCACTGCTTTTTATGACTATCAAGAAGGCCATTCAATGCTGTCAATTTTGTTGCTTTCACTCATAAACCCAAGGACTCATCCTTCATGCTAAATGTAAGAAAGTTCTTTGTAAACTTCAGCACATAAGGATCTACAAAACAGACGTGGTTACTCCAGCCCCAGCTCTAAAATTCGATACATTCAGTTCCTCCTTTAACGGGTGATAAATTCCTACAGGGCTGTGGCAAGAGGCATTTGTGGACAAATTTTAGTTCCTTTCATTTTCAAAGGGATTACACATTTATGTTCAGTCACAATCAAAGGGAAATGATGGATCACTCCCTGGGGAGAATACCAGGTCTGGTAGAGATGCAGTGAGAAAGAGAAAGGCCCTCAGCGAGATGGATTGCACAGTGGCTGCCACAGCGGCTCAGACACCGGCAGTGTTGTAGTGTATGTAGGCCAGCATGCACGGGTCTGGCAGGCTCTCGTTCATTCTGTTGGGCAGAGGGTCAAGGGTCGCTCTGGGTGGGAACTGACTCTAAGGCATTGAACAACCACATTTTCAGATTGACCTAAAAGTGATACCTCCGAGAGCCAACAGGATCTCCATTATTAACCTAGTTAGAATTGGCCCAAATTCCAAACTCCCTGCTGTCACTTTGGACTCACAACCACCCTCTAGAACTGGGCCGTCAATAGAATTAAGTACGGAAGGACCCGTGTCTCCTTAGCATGAGCAAAAATCTGGTTTTCCATCCGAGTTGGAAGACAACAAGAGAACCACACGCAGTCTTGACATCCACGGCCGACAGGGTTCTTGACATCCACGGCCGACAGGGTTCTGGCCTGGCTCTTGATCCATGCCTTTCTCCACAGCCAGCATGGGGCACTTGCAGTTTTGCTTGAGCCGCTGACTCAGCATAACTGTTCATGGTCCTTTTCATCTCTAGAATGTAAAAGGTTTATAATGCACTTACCCTTCTTGGCAGACAGGTGGTATATACAAAAGAACCCATACCCAAATTAGAGTATGTTTATTGCTTCCAAAGGAAATACAAATATATATATGTGTAAATAGCCAGTGTATAACGTAATATCCATAAAAGTGAGCCCAAACATGTTTTTTCTATTTCAATTGTTGCTTTGAGTGGCTGCACTGATACTATTCACTGATTACTATTCACTCCCATGGCTGGCTTTGGCCTTCTAAACATGAGAACTCCTGCTATTCTGCCCACAAGTGCATTAAGTGAAACAGTTTACTTTGTTAGAGGCTGAGCATTTCAGAGATATTTTCTCTTATGAAGTTTCCCTGTTTAGTGCCGCCAGGCACAAAATAAACTAGGGTAGCCAGGTGTTCTTAGTAATTACTGTGTTCACAACTTTTTTAAGTGTCTGTGAATTCATAACATTGAATCTGCCACAAACACTATTTTGAATGTTTCCAAATCCTTATGTTAATTTTTCTAAATTTCCTCTCACTTTACTTTTCAGGCTTCTTTTAAGGAGCAAAGTGCCTCAGTGTAAATAACTCCGTGCTTAAATGTTAAGTAAACCCACTGCCATCAAGTTGATTCCTATTCATAAAGACCCCTTACAAAGTTTTAGAGACCATATATCTTTATGGGCATCAAAGGCCTTCCTCAAATAGAGTGGCTGGTGGGTTTGACCTGTCGACCTTGTAGTTAGCTTGTCAACATCTAGCCCACAATGCCACTGGGGCACTCGTTTCGCTTTTCACAACCATCTAAAATACTCACCTACCCATGCAATTGCCTCCCTGCCCCAGCCTACTGTCTCTATCTAGAAGGGCAATAAAGACTGGAATGTTTTTCATCCAACTTAAGAAATTGCCGTCTCATCCCATTCAGCTTTGCTGAAAACAGAGGTAACGGGTCAGGACACTCAGGAAAGAATGTGATGAAAAGTAGATGATGGATTTTTAAAACAACTTTCTAGTTGGCAGGAAAAAATAATTCACCCGCTGAGTAGTAACAATATTTTTATAAAATAGCAAATTCTACTGAATCACTTTGAAGACAATGCTTTTGTGCAACTGGTTTTAAATGAGATTACAATTTAGGGTGTTTTAGCTTAAAATCAATGAATGGTGACTTAAAAGCTGAGAGTTAAAATCCACCAACCAATCCTAACTTCTTTTAGCATAGATGTCAGTTGATTCCTTAATAAACCAAGCAATTTCCAGGCCATGGGCCTCATAATAAATATTGAGACCTACCCTACAGATATATAGAATTTATTACTTTTTACATGTCATAGAGCAGAGTTGCAATAATACCGGAAGTCCTACCAAAAACAATCAAGAATGATAGTGTTATTTTAAATTAACCAACACTACGACTCTTCAAGTTTGGTTTTCAGAGGATAACTGATCCCAAAGTAAATCTAGCCGTGATTTAAAAAAAATTCCAAGCCATGGCAAGCTTGGCAATTAATATGTGGCATAAATAACAAAAAAATCACAATGTGGTCAATAATAGATACAACACTGTTGGCCACCACCAGGTAAGGGAAAGGGGGTGGTGATAAAGAAGTAGTTGTTGAAATGAAGAGTGAGTTCCTTGGCTTGTAGGAGGGGGGCTTTGTGTCGTTCATACTCCAACGCTCAGTTTTCAAGGAAGAAGACGATGTCTACGATTTCATCTTTGAGTAATAACAGAGTTGAGAACAAATAAGTGGACTATGACGAATGGGGTCTTGTATCCAGTTTTATTGTCTTTCTTGTCGTCCAAAATACTGCATCCTCAGGGGTTACCACCAATCTTTTAGTAAAAAACCATTTCAAGAAATATTTGCTGTACATCTCTGCGCACTTCTTTTAGCAAATGGCACTAAATGAATTAAGTGATGACAGCAATCTCTTCCCCCCAATGGAACGGAGTTCAGCGTGTTTACAACTGAAAAACCCATGCTTGGGAATTAAAAATCTGAAGAAAGTATTCCTATTACGACTCATGGATGAAACAATATGCTTGGCTCAGAATATTATTTTGTGGCTTTGCTCCTGAAATTCGTGTTTTAAGACAATAAAGAATAAATTGATAGAGGTGGCATAAAAACCAGTATACGAAAAGGCTCTGCTGTCACTTGAGTATAAACAACTGAAGAGATTCCAGTCTCAAGACACTGAGTGTTTTGATAGCCTATATAGATGATCACGTCATAAGTTGGATATAGAAGTGATTTATTTAGTCCATATATTCATAATATTTAGAAGACATGTACTTTATTCAAAAACAGTGTTTATTCACACACACACACAAACTTCTTTTTGGTAGCCAGCAGCTCTTCCCTTGGTGATAAAGAATATTATTCCCAAACTTTTAATAACCATAATTCAGAAAAATTAAAAGAATCATTTTTTAGTTAGGAATCAAATATACAGAGGCTTAAAAAAAAGCAGGGGTGGGAGAAATGGTGATGAATTTTACAGAGGAGAAAGACCGAAATGGCATACAGATTCAGAGCAATTTTATAAAGAAAGATAGAACATTTCAAGAGCGTGGGCAGCTTCTTCGATCATTCTAGTGGATCCGATAATGGTATGTCCATCAAGGGCTTTCAAATGCATAGTAAAAGGGGTTTTCCAGGAACAGAGGTGAAGATCTATATATTTTTTAAATTTTTTTCCTAACTCACAAACTATGTGACCAAAGGACTATCTAAAGCTAAAGAAAAGCACATCTGGTGGAAACGCAGGGCAAAGAACGCTGACAAGTCGTGCCTGCGTCTCCCTGGCGGCAGCTGGGCAGGGACAGCAGGGCAGGGCCGGGCGGGGATCACAGCTTCTCCTGCGACTGCAGCTCTGTGGGAGGCTCCGTGGAGGTGGCACTAGCATTTGCAGTGGAGTTCAAGACTTCTCCAAAGTCCCCACCAGCAGGCTTGGTGCCCCCTACTTTAGACTTAAGAAAATGTTCAAACAAGGGAGAGACATCAGAAAACACAACATTAGCTGGCTTGGCAGAAGGGCAATCGAATGTTACTTTCAAAAACAGATATCCCGGACCAG
>PVJH01032367.1:0-22728 GCA_004026705.1 Nesogale talazaci | reverse complement strand
CCCTAGGTCTTTCAAATGCAAATTGGGGGTTTCAAATTTTCAGGGAATGGCTTAGTGTTTCACCTCACCCACACTATTCTATTCAACAGACCACTGTATGGAAATGAACAGCCTGTCATTTGGGCCTGGGTTTTTGTGTTCTTTAGTTTCTCTTGTGACACATCCAGATGTGTCATCTGAAGAGTTGTGGTGAGTTTATCAGAACCCATGTTCATTTCCATCCTTCATTCAGGTTTGTTTTAAAAGACCAGATGAGGAAAAAATTTCTTTCCTCAGACCAATATCCATCGCACATTCCCATAAATATACCGTATATACTCGCATATAAGTCAAGGCTTTCAGCATCTTTTATGCAGTTTTCATGGTAAAATGAGGGACCTTGGGTTGGCTTATCCTCAAGTATATATGGTATAACTTTCTTTTAACCTTACAATGCCATCTGCTCATCATATGTGGTTCTTGGATTCTTCACGTGGCAGGTCCAATCTAAGATGTGTTGTAGATGTAAAATAGACTTAGTAGACCCAGAGACTCAATATGAGACAGAGACTATAAAAATATATCTCAATAATTTTTCTTTTGATTATCAGGTGATTTTCTGTTGATTATTCTTTTTGGTATATTGAGTTAAATGCTACTCCAAGAAAACCCCACACTCATGGCCATTGAGTAAAATATGACTCCGAGAGACCTTAGAAGACAGGGCAGAACTTCCCCTGTGTGTTTTGGAGGATGTAACTCTTTTTTTTCAATTATTTTATTGGGGGCTCATACAGCTCTTAAAACATTCTATATATCATTTGTATCAAGCCTACTTGTACACATATTACCATATTCATTTCACAATATTTTCCACTTGAGCCCTTGGTATAAGCTCCCCCTTCTCTCTCCCTCCCATCACAATCCATACATACATCAATTGTATGCAGGCCACATTTACACACTTACTGCCATCATCACTCTCAAACTATCCTCCCTCCATCCAGGCCCCCAGTATGAGCTCCCTATATTTTCCTTCCTCCCCCACCCCGAACCCTTAGTAATTTACAAATTGTTATTATTTTCATACTGTACACTGTCCAATGTGTCCCAACTCTCACTTCCCTGTTGTCTGTGTCCCAGAGAAGAGGCTATGTGTAGATCCCTGAAGTTGGTTCTCCCTTTTTATTCTACCATCCCTCCACCCTCCTGGTATTACCACTCCTATTACTAGTCTTGAGGGATCATCTATCCTAAATTTCCCATGTTTCCAAGTTCACTGTACATCTCCTGGTCTAGCTGAATTTATGAGGTAGAATTGGGGTCATGATAGTGGGTGGGAGGCAGCATTTGGGAACTAGAGGAAGGTTGCATATTTCATTGCTACTATCCTGTATCTTATCTCCTCCTTGAACCCCTCTGCAAGAGGATGTCGCTTCCCCTATTGATGGGCTTTGGGTCCCCAATCTGTACTCCTCCTCATTAATAATGACATAATTTTAGCTCTTTGATGCCTGACACTGGATCCCTTCACCACCTCATGATCACACAGGCTGGTGTGCTTCTTCCGTGTGGGTGTTGTTGCTTCTGAGCTGAATGACTGCTTGTTTACTCAAGCCTTTAAGATGGATATAACTCTTTACGAGAGTAGAAAGCCTCATCTTTTTCTCTCGGAGTAGCTGCTGGTTTTGAACCGCTGACGTTTTGGTAAGCAGCACACATTTCGCTAGTTAGTATCTCTCACTTGTAAGGCTTCAGATCTAACTCAAAACTCTGATTTGAATGGAACTAAGAGTTTTCATTGCTGCCTTTCTTTAAAACGATGCAGTCTTTGGGTCCAAGTTTTCCTCTTTGAAAAACAAACAAACAAACAAACAAAAGGCAAAGATCAGGATTTCCTGGGTAAAGAATTAAGGTAGTGTCTATTCAGAAAGTTTGTCCAGCTGGCCCCACAGAAGGCACCTTGGTCAATGGGAAGATAGATGATCAGATAGATCATTTTAAAGGAAGCTCAAGGCACATAACTTTGTAGCCCAAATAGGTGGCTCATGAGTCTTAGTTCACAATTGGGCCTCTCCAAATTAAAATTGCACTCACTTAGGCTTTTCCACTGTGTTTCTAGGGACTGTTTAAAAATCGTAACCAATGGGTCCCCAAGAAAATTATTTTTTAAAAATTGTAACTAAGGTGTTTGTTGAGAGGAGGAGACTGACTTGAAATTGCAGCAGAAAATTAACTCGATAGAATGCTCTGTGACACAACTCCTATGACATAACAGTCTCTATGTGCAGCAAATTAACTTCCCAATCATGTTTAAGCTTGATGTGTAACCAACCCTTTGTATCATTTGTCACATGCTTTCTAGGACAAATCCTTGTCTGCTGGGAATCTTCCCTTTTAACATTCAGAGTGTGGCACATCTTACCAGATGTTGTTTGTAATCTCACACACACATCCCACCTTTCAAAACAGTTCTAGCCTTTTGATATAATTTTTGTTTTAATTTCTAATTGGTAGTCAGCCTAGTATTTTCCCTATGACATTTGAAAAAGCTAAATGTGCTGAGAAGCACCAAAAACTCATGTAACATATTTCTGTAGAGTTGTGATCAAATTGATCACCAACAACCCAAGGATACCAAAAGGCCCTTCAAAGAAAAGATGGTGAAAGCAAGTTATAAGAGGAGGGCTTGGGGGTAGAGTAGTCTTTGAGAATCAATGCAAATCCCTTCCTTGTTGGTTTCTTGGAGTACCTTCAGGGGCTTCAGGCCCAATCGCTTGTAAACATAGTGTGTTAGCCCAGGTAGACTAGAGAAATAAATCCATAAATCCTCATATGTGTATAAGGAAGTGTTTTATATACAACAACTGTACATTAAGAAAATGTCCCAACCCAGTCCAGTGCAAGGTCATAAGTCTGATATTTGTCCTTATGTCCAATACTAATCTACAAGTCTTCTTCAGACTTACAAAGCACATGCAATGACACCAAGACAATCACAGGCCAATGGGTGCAGTCTTGTGTATTCAGTGATGGTAGAAGCATCTCAGTGCTGGTAGGGGTCTCTCTGTGACTTCTCAAACATCTCAGCTGGCAGGAGTCTCTGAGTAGCTTTTCCGGCTTCAGAGATCTGGTTCCATCAAGGGAAGCCCATGTGACTTTTCTTCCAGGATGTCTCAGAGGAAGTCAGCCTTGTCTTGTCAGTAGAGCGTATTCAAGGGATTGAGTTGTGAGTCTCTCCCCTCCAAGGGGGAAATAGGGCCGGATTTTCCAGAATTCTCAGGAGAAAGCCATGTCACACAATCTCCAGATTGACAGGTTAGATTCCACCCGTATACTCTTAATCCTCAAACTGACACCAGATTCAGTGACTGCCACACACAGAATCTTGCAGAACGATGGATGGACACAGTGGCTCCAACATGGGACTCAAATGAAAGAACCATTGTGAGGATGGATACAGGATGGGGTGGGGTTTGACTCTGAGTCATAACTGACCTGACAGCACCGAACAATGACCACAACATGTATCTTAAAGCACAACTTCCTGTTAGACCCTGGAGTCTCTCATCCCTGGCTACACATGATTCTCCAAAATAGCCCGAAGCCTAAGGAAGATGGGTCTTGGCGGTTTACTGTACTATTGTCTGACTTGAAGGTGGTCTCAGGAAGACGAAGGCCTCAGAGGGGGGCCTAAAGATCCAAAGGACATCTGGAAGCAAAACGGTGGGGTGGGTCAGCCCAACGTCAAACTCATCCATCTAGTTGTCAAGAGAATTAAAATGGTTTATCAAGGGTCATGATCTGATTTGTGTCTTCCAACCCTCATTTGGCTCCTGTCTGCTGAGCAGAAGCCCTAGTGGCTCAGTTGTTAAATGCTCAGGTCAGTGGTTCAAACCTGTGAGCTCCTCCACAGGAGAAAGATGTGGGGATCTACTTCCCAAAAGATCCAGAGCCTGGGATATTCCATGTTGCTGTTCTGGTCTGTCTTATAAGGCCATATGAGTGGGAAGCAACCCAACCAACGGTAAGGGATTTGTGTGGGATTAAATAAGACTTTTCCCCAAATCTGTCTCCTCCAAAGTTTTGCCACACATTAAAACCTACTTGCCAACACTTGGTGAGACATCAGATGCTTTCTCCTGTCAGATTGTGGTCTGGTTGGGCCCACTCCCTGCTGTTATACACAATAGATTACTTCTCCCTGTAGGCTTTCAACCATGAGTCTGGTCCCTGGAGGTGGGGGTTACACCCTACAGTTAAGGGTCTCTATGACGAGGCAGAGAACAAGTCAGACTTGTTTAGAGACAACCAAGGTTAGGCTACCATCATGAGTCTGGGGTCCGCCTATCTTGTCATATGTGGGACTCCAATACCTCCCCCTCCTATTGTGTGTGTGTCCCTAGATCGTCCCCCTCGTTATTGTATAACGTATGGTGCAACCTCTTCCTGTGACTTGTGGTTACCTGAACTCACACCCCCCAAATTGATATAAGCCTTGGTGAGCAATAAAGAAGCTCTCTTGGTCACCTCCCCGCCACACACAATTCCTCTCCCTCGCCTCCAGGTTCCCTTTCCTCATACACTCTTCTCCTGCGACGCGCTCTCTCTTCACGTGAACCACCAAGTGGGGCTGAGGTGAGCATGCCATCATGAAAACGTACCTGACTCCATTATTGCTTTCTCTCATCATTTCTATGACTTTACTATCATCTTTACTTATTATCACTGTACAATTGCACCAACCGGACCGGTGATGAAAGGTTAGGGGATGGCTCCCCTGACAGGTTTGGACTTTTGTTTTGGTTTAACCTATGCTAGCCCTGCAAGCCTCATCTTCCTTCTTGCCCTGGAGCAAATGAACCGAGTGTGACACAAGTGCAGCGCAGAACCTGGTGGGCCCAAGGCTTCCCCTTTGACTGAAGACGCATCGGGTCCATTCTAGAATTATCCCATGGCGGCTTGCATCTTATCCTTACCTGAAATGAGTCTTTGCCACACCGTTGTCCCCAGAGAAGGAAGACCAGGGTGGAAGAACTATCGCTGTGCAAGAACATACCAGGTATAGGTGCTCAAAGTGGGATGAGAACATAGTTTCCAGTGAATCTACAGCCCAACACTGTTGGCACTTTAAGAGAGATCTTCAAGAGTGACTTTCTCCCTGCCCCCTGCTCCCACCTCCCAAATACTTGGCAATGTCCAGAGATGTTTGGGGGGGCCACAATTACAGGGGAGTGTTATGTACACTTCGTGAATAAAGGCCAGGGGTGCTGCTAACCATCCCTCCTGGCAAAGAATGTCCTCGTGTCTTTAGCTGAGAAACCTGTCAAAGTCCCATGGAAGGTCCCGGTGGAAGAGACGCATAAAGACAGAAGATGGGAACGCAGACCTGAACCCGCATCTGCCTGATTCACCAGCCTGTGCTTCCCTCACTCTTCTGGAGTTGTCTCCCCTCTGTGTTCCATCGTCTATACGTACATCCTTGCCTCAGTATTTCCTCTCTTGGTCAAATCGTCAGGTGGCATGCAAACTGATAGTTATGGGGATACAGAGACCATCCTTCCCCAAAGGTATGTCCAAGAGATTTGATTGTTTACTATGATCCACTACTCAAAACAACAACAACACCTCACTGCCATCGAGTCCATTCCAACTCATAGTGGCCCTACAGGGTAAGATAGAACTACTCCTACAAGTTTCTGAGACTGCAGCTCTTTATGGGACAAGAAAGTCTTGTCTTTCTCCCATGAGCAGCCACAAGGTTCAGTAAAGTGGGTATTCTGGTGTGTCAGACAGGGATCTCTGGAGAAACAAAACCAGGACACTAGATAGATAGATAGATAGATAGATAGATAGATAGATAGATATAGATAGATAACATAATAAATGGTTAATTAATCTATAAAGCAATACAAATGGCTCAGTGCTACTCCCGTGAGACAGCTAGTACAGTGGCAGTCCTTCAAGTCTTGAGGGTTGCCAGATAGGTAGTCCTCTGCAGAGCAATTCAGGCTTGCTGGCCACAGGCAGCAAACAACAAGGCAGGTCACCAACAGTCAGCCAAAGGACAGGGTCCTACAGTCCCCAGCTCAAGATCTGTATATCCCAGTAGCGTGGCAAAACAGGTTTTGAAGAACCGCAAAACACAGTGACAGAGTCCATGGGTGAGGTGTCCCTCAGGTAGTGTAGCTTACTAATGGAGGCACAGGACAAGCAAAGCAGCCACACACTGGTCTCATGATCAGAGAACGAGAGACAAGAAGGGAGAGGCTCGCCGAGCCATTATCTCTCCGCCCTTCTATTACTCTACCATGTGTTCATTGGCCGTGCTGCCACAATAAACCTACCTACTACACCTGGCTGGAGTAAGAACTAGAGAGGAAGCTGAAGGGTGCTATGCATAGAGATGCTAGAAGATAGTCTTGCAGCTGAGAAATAACCATTTGCCTTATATTTCAGGTATGGGAAAGATGAAGACCAACTTCTCCGTCCCTCAGGATGGGTATGAAGATACCTACCTTTTGTTACACACTTACACCATCCTGTATGCACTCTCACTGCTGATGCTTGGGGTCACCTTTGTCCTCGGCATCCTGGGAAACGGGCTTGTGATCTGGGTGGCAGGCTTCCGGATGGCGCGCACGGTCACCACCATTTTTTACCTGAACCTGGCCGTCGCTGACTTCTCTTTCACGGCCACCATGCCGTTCTACATTGCCTCAGTGATCAAGAAGCAGTGGCCTTTGGGTCAGCTTTTCTACAAGGTCGTCCACGTTGTGTCGAGTGTGAATCTGTATGGCAGTCTCTTTCTGATCACTCTGATTGCTCTGGACCGCTGTGTGTGTGTACTGCATCCCATCTGGGCCCAGAACCACCGCACGGTAGGTCTGGCCAAGAGGGTGCTCATTGGACTGTGGGTTCTCGCCTCGGTCTTTACATTACCAAGCATCACCCTCGTAACGGCGGTGCATGGTAAAGAAAGTGAAAGGCATTGCCTCATCAACTTCACGTCCTGGTGTGACACCACTGAAGAGAGTAGGGAGTCTGTCATTGCTATGTTGAGGACCACTGGACTCCTTAACTTCGTCCTTGGCTTCTGTACACCGATGTCCGTCATCACCATCTGTTACGGGCTCATTGCTGCCCGCCTGCACAAAAGAGGCCTGATGAAATCCAGCCGTCCCTTAAGGGTCCTCACTGCCGTTGTCATTTCCTTTTTCCTCTGTTGGTCCCCTTCTCAACTGATCATCCTCCTAACCACGGTCTGGCTCAGAGAGATCGTGTACAGTTGTCAGTACAGGATCCTTGGGGTCCTCATTCTTCCGGCGAGTTGTCTGGGCTTCTTCAACAGCTGCCTCAACCCGATGCTCTATGTCTTTGTGGGCCAGGACTTCCAAAGGAAGCTGATCCAATCCCTGCCCGCCAGTTTGGAGCGGGCCCTGAATGAGGACTCAGGCCAGACAAGGATGCCAGCGGCTGCCACTGCTGCAATGTCACCTGCTTCAAATGCTGGCTTGCAAGCCGTGTGAGTGAAGATGGAGCTGGGGCACGCTCGCTTTTGAGCTTTGCCTTCTGCGTGCAGCCCTGCTCCCAGATTCGCTTCGTTTCACCTGGAGCCATACTAGCTAGACATATCGTAACATTACCCACTGATTGGGGGGTAGAAATAGATAGAAGGCGACGACTATGGATCTCTCTAGGAGCCTCGTGGGCTGCTTGCCACAAGCGCTGCCGTTCAAAACGGCCGGCTGCTTCAAACGAGAGAGCTGGAGTTTTCCACTTCCCCGAAAGAGTGACAGTCTCAGCGAGCGAGATGAATGGCTCTCTGAAGACTGGCCCCTCTTTCTCTGCCTTCCCCTACCTGTTGACAAGCCATGCTGAAACGTGTGCAAGCCCTGGCATGCAGCCACTGCCATGGCACCCACATCAGTCTGCACCCTCTGGCCAGCCACCTTCCTGCCTTCTGCATCATGGCGTGTGGCTGTGTGACTCTCAGGAGGGATTGATGAACTAGTATCGGACTTATGAACCTGATCTAGGCTGGGCTGTGATGTTTGCTTGATGTGTACTTTTTTTTTTTTTTTTGCCTCACTGCCCTGGTGGGAGTAGGAAGCCCAGCCTTGCCCCTGGAGAGCTGCTGCTGGATTTGAACCGTCAACCCTGTGGGCCGCAGTCCCACACACAACCACCGCACCACAGGGCTCGGCTTATAATTACTTTGTGATATAAGCTCTCTTACACATCTAGGATGTCTCTGGGTTTGTTTCTGTAGTCAACCCAGCCGAATACATTGTGGTACCCAGGGAGGGGGGCACTAGAGCAACAAACCCTGAAGATGGTGAACCAAAGTTGGTCTGACCTCTGCCTTATCATGTTTTCTTGTTGGTTTGGTTTGTTTTGGGGTTTTTTTGTTTGTTTGTTTAGTTTGGTTGTTTGTTTTTTATTTTTTAGTTAGTGGGAGGTCAGATATGGTCATGGAGTTTACTGAGTAATGTTCTTAAAAGGTCATGGAAAGTGAAGGTTTTGGTTTCTAGAATTTGCCTTGGGTTACTCTTAACTGGAATGGCAAAAATGAGTGTGATAAATGTAAGTTTTGAGCTGAGGAGGAAAAAAATGGCCCCTTGAACTTTTCTGAAGCGACGATGCTTAGTCAAAACAACTGACAGAGGTCTGGCTCTTGCTTCATGAAACCAGAAGCCTAGGATTATTTTGCATATAAATGGGATCGTTTAGATAAGAAAGTGTTGAATTTGACTCTTTTAAAATGTAGTTTAGGGGCTGAGCCCTGGTGGCGTAAGTGGTTGAGTGCAGGACTGTGACCTGCGAACTTGGCGGTTCAAATCCAGCAGCGGCTTTCAGGAGCAGTGCTGGGTAGCTTCCATGAGGGCAGTAATGCCCCCCAAAAAATTTAGTTTAGGATCTGGATGTACTAGTATTATATTGATTTCCTTCAACTATTGTTATTGATATAAAGTGTGATCAATGTGAATATTGGTAGGTATGAAAATAGTTTGTAAGTCCACTGCCTTTAGACATTAAATTTGATCTTTAAATGGGTATAGGACAT
Source organism: Nesogale talazaci (assembly GCA_004026705.1). NCBI lineage: Eukaryota > Metazoa > Chordata > Mammalia > Afrosoricida > Tenrecidae > Nesogale > Nesogale talazaci. The sequence goes on along the minus strand of PVJH01032367.1, from coordinate 13,682 downwards.
GTATGCAAAGAAGACTCTGAAAACATAAGCCACACCTGGTTCTTTGAGTGTTCAGGACATATGCATTTGAAAAAATTTGCCAAAAGAGCTGTTGGCAAACTGAAGAAGGAGTCATTCTGACCCTTTTAAAGTTTGAACTGGAGGTGTGTGTCTGAAGCTGGAAAAACTTGGAGCCATGAAGAAACTCTACTTTCTAGGACTGAATGTTACAGGAAGCCTGCAGGCAGCTGTGACCACCTAGATCCTCTTGTTCAGTGAAACTGGGATAAACACAGCAATGGAGAGATGGGTTGAATCTGGCCAATGACACCTGTGGACCTGGTTCACAGGGACTAGAGGAGGATGGGCACAGATTGGCTGGTCTAGAGTGTACGGAGTTGTGCAGAACCTGAGCCTATGGCATGACTAGCCCAAGGGATGTTGAGAATTTGTGATGGAGCCCATGATCAAAAGAGGAGACGGTCAATAGGCACCCTGGTAAGACTAAGTGAGGTGACCCACATTGAGTTGACCAGAACCGGGCCAGATGAAGATAAGATTTCTGTGGCTTGGTGTACATTTCTGCTGACTTTATGGACAGCCTGCCCTGATTTGACTTTGCCAGTAGATGCAGACTCACAGGGTCTCAACTGGAATGAAGAGTCTTTACATCAAAGAACAAGCTTGTTTCCTCAGAGCACTGGGTTGATATAAACAGGCAGTAAAGAAGTTGTATACCCAAAGTGGGGAGGATAAAGATATGAAATGACTGCCTTACAAACTTTCATGGGTTGGGGAACATGTTCATAGAATTACAGGATTAAGATGTAGGTGTTCACATAACTGCAATTTGTTAGGCATAGAATATTTTTGTTTTGTTCACTTTTAGAATGTTATGTTTAAATGGGGCTGACATATTTTTAGTTGTATGCGTTTTAGTTTTATCCTGTTGGCACAAATATGATTTTACTATCGTCTTTGTTTTAGAAATTATATATGGCTAAAGGATCATGTATAAGAGTTGAGAAAAGTTGAACTGTGAGTTAGGTTTTTTGTGCCAACATGGAACCTGTAAGAAGATATAGGTGTGGTTTAGCTTGTCAATCAGGCCACAGCTTGATGACTTCCATCAGAGGTGTAACCCTGTTTTTCCCTGCCTTCATCTTCCTGTTGACAAGTCTCACAGAGTCACACTGCAAAAACTCTATGGTGCAGCAACTGCCAATGGACCTACAGAACTCTGCACCCACTGGCCTATGATCTTCCTCCATTCTGCAACATTGCATGACTGCGTGAATCCGAAGAGGGATTTATGGACTAGTGTTGGACTTATGGACTTTATCTGGATTTGTCTGGGATGTTTGCTTGACATATGATTATTATTTCTTAATATAAATGTCTTTCATACAGTTTTTTTAAAAGGATTACCATCTCAGAAACTCACAGGGACAGTTTGACCCTGTACTAGAAGGTCACTGTGAGTCCAAATTGACTCAATGGGAGTAACATTGATGTTTTTTGGTTTGGGAATCTCAATCTGTAGCCTAGGGGAAGTTAAAGTGGAAGAAGAGAAAAATTTACAGGCCACTTATAAGTTTTAGAAAAGTAAATTCATTATGGGGAATCATCACTTTACCCTGAAATTAATTGTTTGTGATGGGTTTTTTTTTTTTAACAACGACTTTTTAAAAAATAAGGTGACACAAGTTTGCTTCTCTTTTTAATTTGCTAGAAGACTTTTTTTTTCAGTCTTGCAGGCTGTTTAATTTTATCAAATGTTTCTGCACATACTATGATGATAATATATTTAAGTTACATTATCATAAGTGAAATTAATTTTTTAATGTTAAACAACACTTATATAGAGAGTATACTACACTTGGTTTGATGCATGAGATAGATAGATAGATATGTAAATAGATAAAGATATTTGATATGGAGAGAATAATGATAGAGAGGGTGGGTGGGAAGATGGAAGGAAAGAAAGAAGTGAAAGAAAGAAAGGAGAGCGTGCAAGAGTACAATCAGGTGTCAAATGAGGACCTTGTAATGTCTTGTTAAAAATAACTCTTTAGGTTTGGTTTGGTTTTAAAACACATTCAGTTTTAAGTTCCTGCTTCAAGTAGAGCAGTGTGATTTTTGATAGCTGTGCTTTTATTTTTAAATAAATCAACCCATGAAAATTCTAACTCTTTCCCTAGCAATTCTGTAAGTAATTACAAATTTGTTGTGTAGCAAGCTTCCCTGCAGCACTGGCAAAAGAAAGAATTAAAGTGGAAATTGGGCAGTCCTATCATCAAAAGTTCTTCACCCGCTCCATTGATCTAGTCAGTCCTTCTTCTCCTCTTGCTCTTGAATGTCATCCTCACTGCCCCTGCCACCCCAATCCTAAACCCCAAGTCCTTGACATTTCCAATGCAGACTAATTTGACCATTTATTTGCATTTTTAAAACAACTGTACTGACATATAGTTCACACATCATGCAATTCAATTGTTCGATCATACTAAGAAAAGTTGTATGTTCATGATCACAATTGAGTTTAAAACATTTTCGGGCTGAGCCCCCGGTGGCGTAGTGGTTGCGCGCGGTACTGCGGCCCACTGGGACGGAGGTTCGATTCCAGCAGTGGGGCTGGGCCTCCTACTCCCACCACCGGAGAGCAGTGATGCAAAAAATAAATAAATAAATAATAATAAAATAAAACATTTTCTTCTTTCTAGTCCCTTGTTATTAACACCTCATTTCCCTCCAGCCTCCCCCTGGAAGCCATTAATCCAGTTACAGCCTCTATTGATTTACCTGTCCTGGACTTCATGTACAGAGAAAAACTACCCCCAAACAAACAAATAAATGTGTGTGTGGACTTATCTATGGAGTAAATGACAAGGTAGTAAACCGGTTGGTTTCTCTGCCCTTGTCTACTGCCAGGGCAATAAAACCCGTGGGTACATCTCTCTTTGGAAGACAGCTTTTCTTGATGTGTAGCTGGACCATTATTTTAGTGAGCCAAAAAAGATCCATTCAACTAAGGGATTATTGTTTGCCTGGGTGTGAAAGGGTTAGTGTGGCTATTGTTCCTAAAGTCCTTATAATGTAAAGATACAAATTACAGTGACTTATGATACAACAGCTGAAATTTACTTGCAAGCATCCCAGAGTGGAGAAAAGGAAGGAGAATATAGATGAAATCCAATTCGCAAATTATTGATCATGATTGAAGCTGGTGGTTCATGACACTATTTTTATCACTTGAAAATCCCATCGACATTCTCCCCCCAAAAAACAGGACTCTTATAATCCAGCAGCTTCACATGTAGGCGCATGCCTTCAATTAGACACATGCATGTCCATGTACATAGGGTCGCGATGAGCCAGAACCAACTCCACAGAACCTCCCAACACCACTAAGAATGCAAGAGGAAATCAAAGAATGAAGGGTCATCATCATCGTCGTCAGCAAAATGGTCACAGCTTGCAGGTGAGGGGAACACGGATCAGAAAGAGGCATGTGGGCCTCTCTCACTCTAGAGAGCTGGTCCCTGCGCAGGTCTTTCCCCTTTCCCCTTTCCTCATGCTTTCTTTAAAAAAAGATAAAAAGAGGCATGTGTAGACAACGACCTCTGGAATAATTCTTTACGCGGGTGTGGGTGCACTGACTACCAACATGTATAACCCCCCTAGGTTTGTTATACTCTAGATTTTAAAGGTTAGGTGGCTGAGGCCCGGTGGCGTAGTTGTTGTGTGCCAGACAGCAGCCCATGGGGTTGATGGTTCAAATCCAGCAGCAGCTCTCCAGGAGCAATGCTGGGCTTCCTACTCCCACCAGGGCAGTGATGCCACACACACACACACACACACACACACACACACACACAAAGGTTAGGTGGGGAGTAAAAGGGAGATGATACCAAGGCCATAGGAAAATAATGGTTGGAAGCGAATTGGGGTAGCAATTGTACAATTCTGCTTGACGTGAATGAAATGTGGAATTACATGGGTGTTAAATGCTAAGGTGACCAGACGTCCTGCTTTATAACAATTTAACAACGTCGCGCGGTGTTTTAAAATGAAAATAATTATATTACAATACTATTTTTGCGTTTTATGAACATTTTTGTTGCTCCATAAAGGCCAAATTTTAAATTAAGACCCACCCACCCCGGTCAATGGTGTCCCGCTTAAAATCTGGTCACTTTAATCCCAACTAATAAAAAAAAATAAGTAAACCAAATGTAAGTGCCTTTCCCTTTATTAACAGGAAAGCTTCACCCTTTCTGGATTTAAACCACGTCAAGAAGGGCAACCCATATCTACAGGTGCTACAATTCTCTCAAAGTGGATCCTTTGGACCTGAAGACTCAAAGAGCGGCAGCTGTCTACAGCATCAGCATTTGGAGCAGCCAGCGGTAGAAATTTCACATTCTTAAGGCTCGAGCTCCCTCTGGTGGCTACAAATCACCAACCTGTGAGTCCACTTAAGGGCAGCTGGTTTGGTTTTGGGTTTAATGCCTCAGGGCCCCCAAAGCACAGCTGAACAAGAACTCTTTGTTGTTGTTGTTGTTGTTTGCTTTAACCCTTGATTAACCCTTGATTAACCCTTTAACCCTTGATTCCAGAATGTACACCGCAGACTCTGTCTCCCCACCCTGAGTGACCATGCTACTGGTCAGAAGAAAAGTCTGCGTAAACATTTAACTTTCCTCTTGCTCCATCATGTGCCCCACCCCCATCCTCGAAGTGCCATTTAGACCTCTCCCCCCTCCTCCTACCACCTAGTTAACTCCTGCATATGCAGGTCTACACGTGGCTCCATCAGAATCCCCGTGGGAGCTTGATGGCTGGTGGTCTCGCTGGTGGTTGGTAATATGGACCAGGGCTCTGCAGCTTCACGGCATGATTCGTCATGTCTGGTCAAAGACACAGAAATCTGCACTCATTCACAAATGTCTTTGGCAATTATGCTGGGCAGTTTGAATTAATGTTATCCTCCATGAGAGAGTGAAGTATGAGCTTCGACTGGACCTAAAACTCATTGCCACCAAGTGGGGCCATAAGACACCCTATATGGGCCGAGCCCCGGTGGCGGAGTGATTGAGTGCGGGACTGCGGCCCACTGGGCTGACGGTTCAAATCCAGCAGCAGATCTCCAGGAGCAAGGCTGGGCCTCTACTCCCACCAGAGGGCAGTGATATCTACCCCCAAAACAGAGACCCTACAGAAAAAGGGTAGAACTGCTCCTATGGATTCCTAAAATGGTAACTCTATGGGAGGAGGAAGCCTCTTTCTCGGGAGGAGCCACTGGTGGTTTCAAACTACTGACCTTGAAGCTAACAGCTCAACTTTTAACCACTATGCCACCCAGGGCTCCACTTGCTGGACCTAGGCAAAACAGATGTCAAAAGACCAATTGTTTATTGATGTAGACTATACCCATATATATGTGTGGGAAACTGAGAATGGGGAGGAGTGTATATGCGGCCAAATTCCCTATTTCTCAGAATTAAAGACACCTGGAGGGCCAGAATTCTGGGTGGAGGGAGGTGTTTGTGAGCTGAAGAGTCCCAGTCACATTTTCTTAATTAAAACCAAACCTACAATAGCCTCCCCTGACAATGCCAAGTTAAAGTGACCTCTTAGAAGCACATGGCTGTTGCTACCTGATCTGCAGCTTGATCTGTAGGAGCAGACACATTGCTATTGTTCTTCCTGATCAGGAGACAGTCACTCCCTTTACCTGCCCCCAACGCTTGCCCCAATGAATTCTGGTACCTCTAGGGTTATGACACAGCCCACTTTGATATGTATGTGGTTACTTGTAATTACGAGGCCTGCATGCCCCAAGACTACATAAGTTGGTGTAAGAAGGCATTCTCTCTCCTGCTCAGACCTGGTTCCTAATGCCAGAGACCCCCAAAGTTTGGTCTGCCTCTAATCTCTTCCCTTCAATTACCCAACCACCCCTCAGGACCCATCTGGATATGGGCTGGATCCCACATATCTGCATTCTGAACCTAAATAGATCTTTATACCTCGCATGTAAGAATTGGCCTTGTACATACGAGACAGCCACTAGGAACATGATGTGAGCAGAAATTCAGTTAGCCAAACAAAATTTTGTCAGCAAGCTTCTTGTCTGATGTTTGGATTGCTAGAAGAGATGTTTGGATTGCTAGAAGAGCTATAAGCACCCCCAAGAAAATCTTAAAAATAAGAAAACATAAAAAGGAAGGCTCTTGTCCCCAACAACTAGTGCAGAATCCTTTGGAATTAGTTCTGTCTTAAAATGACAGGAGTTGGGCTGAGCCCCAGTGGCGCAGTGGTTGTGTGCGGGACTGCAGCCCACTGGTTTGGCGGTTCAAATCCAGCAGCAGCTCTCCAGGAGCAAGGTTGGGCCTCCTACTCCCACCAGAGGACAGTGATGCCCCCCAAAAAAAATTTTTTTTAATGACAGGAGTCACATAGACTAGAAGGGCCATCTTAATCAATTCACTGCATCTACTAACCCATCACCAAATCTCACCGACTCAAGTTTCATAGATGTGGATGAACTTTGTGCATCTTTTCCCAGCGCTCTATCAGTGCAACCATCACCATGGAAACAGCTTGTCACCAAATTGTTCTTTCTGTGCTCGCTAGCAATACATTCTTCACAGTGGCTAATGAATTTTTAATCATAAATATGTCTCTCCTTTGATTAACACCTTCCAATGACTTTCTGTTGCATCAATAACAAAATTTTGTAAACCCCAATAAATGCCACAATCCTAATGACCTTGTTCAAACTTAAGAGGTATCGTATTTGTGGGACCATACGTTGCAATTCTCCCCCCAAAAAAAGTGGGGGGGAAACGAGAGTGTGTCTTATGGTCCAAAGGTGTAGTACCCAATTGTGGCGGTGATGTGCTTACATAAATTTCATGATTGAGATGTAGGGGTGAAGTCTGGCCTGTTAATATGGAGATTGCCATTGAGTAGCCAATGAAGCCTCCATGTGGGCATGGCTTTCTCCTGAGACTTCTGGGAAATCTCGCGATATTTCCCTCATGGGGATGAGAAGCTATCTTCCCCAGTTGTTGGGAGTCGGTCTCTGAGACAACAGACTACAGACAAGATGGCAGCATCCAAGGATCTGGAGGAGCCAGAGAAGAAGTCACATGGCCTTACCCTTATGGACCCAGACCTCTGAAGCTGGAGAAGCCACATGGAGAGCCCTGCCAGCACTGAGTTGCTTCTACCACCACTGGATGCTGTTGATGGAGCCTGAGCCCTGGAAGCGAGGAGCCATGGAGAGACCCTTGCCGGCGCCGGGACTCTGCACCCACTGGCCTGTGACTTTGTGAGTCAGAAGATTTACAGACTAGTATCAGACATATGGGCTAATATCAGACTTATGACTTTGTACTGGGATGTGCTAGGATGCTCTCTCAATGTTCCATTCCTCTTGCATATAAACCTTTTCCTTATATCCATATGCGTGTCCATGAATTATTTCTCTAGTCTACCCAGATTAACACACCGATGATCCCATGCACCCACTGACTGTTCGCTCCTGTCTGCAGGCTGTGGATGGCTGTGTGTTCGGCGGAAGTCCCGCCTCCTGGAGTCTCAATGCCAATCAGGCCACTTGATTGGCACAGCACATCCCTCCCCTCATTTGTTAATGAAAATGATGATGGTTCTTAAGTTCTAAAGTGACCATATTTTAACACTGGTAAAGCGGGACACCATTGACGAGGTAGGGGACTGTAGGGAGGGTATATTCCTTTCCCCTTCTCCCGCTGTTCCCTAGCTTGTTGTGCATTCTTTCCAAAAATCGGGACTTTTTTAAAACGCAGCGGGACACAGGAAAAATTGTTTAACATTAGGATATCTGGTCACTTTATAACACCACTATTGAGTTTGTGCTGTTAAGTATGTTTACTTTTATTTTAATAAATATTTTAGTACACTGATACTGTTTGGGTCAGACTTTTTTTCCTTTCTTGTTTTCCTGCTCTAAAAACTGGGTGCATCATGTGGTCCAAAAAATATGGTAAGTAGAAAGTGCCCTGGGAGAAACAACTCATGTCGGAATTGGTCAAAAGGTTGAGAAGAATGTGTCTGACTTCTACCTCACAAGGACCCTTGGTCCCTTGCATGAGGTGTCTTTCTATGAATCAGAACATGATGGCACCTGACAATATCGTCCCCCTGCAAATTCTGTCGAGCATTTAGGGAAGAAATAAACACAGTAAACAAGTTCTTCTAGAAGACACCACTTCCAGGATCAATTTTTAATAATGAAGTCCAAATTTTTAGAAACTCCTATCGTGGTTAATATTCTCTTAATGTACTCAAAATTCAAGAAAGGGTAGGGGGCTTTTTTCTGACTAGGGATATATATATATACACACACACACACACACACACACACACACATATATGTGTATATATAAAACATTGCTCTTTTGACATTTGGGAGTACATTTTATTGTGTTTTAGGTGAATGTTTACAGAGCATACTTGTTTTCTACTCAAGAACACACACACAAAGGGTTTCACGACCCTGGTTGCAACACCTGCAGAGGGCCCCAATCTCGCCTCCTCCCTGGCTCCTTGGGCCCCGCCCCCTCTGTCCTTCCATCTTTGACTTTAGGTAAATGTCGTCCTTTGGGTCTGGCACAGTTGATTGTTCCATGCCCCTTCTTGGGTCCGGGCGGAAGGCGGCCTCTGGAGTGCTTTCCGTTCCAAGTTAGAAGACCAACAGTCTGAGTCTACACAGTTCAGAGACACTGGTCACGTGTACCATGTTCTTCAACTACTCGTATTTTCTATCCCCCAAATTTCCCATTACCTTTAACAAAAAAATTCATTATCCCCGCCCCACCCTCCAAGCTCTGGGTTCCCCTTTCCACCTATCTTTTGTTCCTGGTATTCACAAAAATCTTTTGCCTCTATATATTTGTCTGACGTGTTTTATTTAAGTAGAATTGTATAAGCTTTATCCCTTTGTGACTGGCTCATTTCACTCCACACTTTCAAAAAACAGAGAAGGTTTGGAGGTCAAAGAAACTGAGAGGGGACAAGTCTCATGTTCAGATAATTCATTGTTAAAGGAAGACATAATTGGAACATTCACTTTTCTCAAAAATAGATTTCTCTTACACTGATGTTACAGCACGATGTGAAAGAACACTGGGTCCCTTAAAATGGTAATTTTTAAAATGTGGTTTCAAACGGCTGTGCATGTGGAACTTTGCAGTGAGAGAAAATTAAGGTAAGTAATTTCTTACTGTTCTAAAATCTCAACATGCAGAATTTAAGAATTCACTAGTGTAATACAATTATCCCGACTTTGTTTTCAGATAATTCAATAAATCCTAACAGGATGAAAAACAATGCAAAAATACCATAAGATCTTACGGTTCCACTACTACTGGTCCCTTGATTCCAAAGTACTTAACTTACACTCAATTTTCCTTAAAAAAAAGTTTTGTATTTAGCATTTACTTTTCTTCGCAATTTTTTTATCTTCGCAATTTTGTGGTGTATGAATCTACCAGGTATTTGCTTTTTATAATAATCTAATACTATACTTTTATATTTCCTTGTGATATTTAAAGGAATATTTGTGAGATTCAGCCATCCTGATGCACGTAGAACTGCCACCTGGAATTTCCTAGAGTGTCATCCTTCAGGATCATGCTACCAGACCTTGTACTCCTGCCCCAGAGGGGGTGGATTCAAACTGCCACCCTTGGGGTTCACAGAGACATGACACCCCCTGGGGTTCCTTCATGACATTGTACAGTGCTCCCTTCGTGAGTGCTGCACAATGTGCACATGTAAACTATGTAGCTATCTCGCTGTGAGTGAAATTGTTCAAGTAGCAACAAAAAAATCGCGAGGCAATATTGGACAATGTTTTTGAGCCAAAGAGAAGTACCCTCCAAATGGGGCAGACATGACCAAAAGACACAGAAGTCTATTTGAAATCGGGGTTGTACTGGTGAAATCGGAGACTAGACAGACTCATAGTAAACAAAGAGGTGGGCAGACTATAACCCAGCGTTCAACACCGAAATCCTTGAAGGCAGACTGACAAAGAAAAGAAGCAAACAAATAGATGAGAAACAAAGTTCTTGGGCTGAGCCCCAGTGGCATAGTGGTTGAGTGCGGGACTGCAGCCCACAGAGTTGGCGGTTCAAATCCAGCAGCAGCTCTCTAGGAGCAAGGCTGGGCCTCCTACTCCCACCAGAAGGCAGTGATGCCTTCCCCCAAAAGAAACAAAAGTTCTTTACAATAGATACTCAATACTAAATCAATAAAAATGCCCCCAAAATATACATCATGACTGTGCAGTCATCACAGAACACGATTCAGATGATAATAATGATAAATGGTTGCCAAAACTCATGAAAAGTATATGAGTGGAAGTTGGATGAAGAATGGGATATGCACATAGTCCCAAGTTCTCTCTCTACAAATGACTTATTGACTTCGGTGGGGGAAATAGATTAATAGTGGAGAAACCAGCCAGGTAACACCCTACAAACTGGCCAGACTTCATACCTTGAGCCCAAGGCTAAACCAAGACCGTCTGCCTTCTGTCAAAACACACTGAAGACCCAGTGTCGCCCATGGAGTGAGTCCCTCTGCCGACTCTCAGTCATGCAGTGACATTAGGAAAACTCAAGTGGACAGATATTTTAGCAAGTCACCGGCCTTTACTCTTCCATTAAAAAAAAAAAAAAAAACACTGAAGAATTACAGACTTAAAGAGATCAAAGAAATATGAGTTATACAAAAATATGGTTTGGGATCGTATATCAGCTCTATTATATTTCTTTCTTAGTTGCAAAGAATGCAATTCAAAACCAATTGGGTAAACTCTATGGAGAATAGTGCCAAATCAATATTCCTGATTTCAAGAGTTGCAGTGGGATTTGTAAGAGAAGGTTGCAAATGCTGTTTCTTGAAGAAGTTAATATAATAGACACTAAAGCAATTAGGAGTAAAGAAGAATTTTTTGCCTGAAATTTACTGACTGGTTCAGAGAAATAAAATAATACACATGCACACACACACACACACACACACACATATATAATGAGATAGAAACTATAATAAAGCAAATGAGGAAAATATTAACAATTGAGGAATCTGGATGAAGAGTATGCAGGCATTCTTTGTACTATTTCAACTTTTCTGTTATTTTAAAATTAATCCTAACAACATATGTATTCATTTCATATCTATAATCATATTTACATACAAAGCTGCAAAGGTGACATTTCTGGCAGAAGACACACTAAAAGAGCAGAATGCCAAGATAGAGATGAAATTGTTTGGACAATTTCATTGTTTGTTTTGATTATTTAATTTAGTCACAGACATTACAACTTTCATATTCCATAGCAGGGCTGTCTCTTCATTTTGAAAGCATATTGTAATATTTTCTTTCTCTTTTTATAAGACTTCCTTTATAAACATATTCACAAGAATGACCTCTCCACAATTCAATGACCTGTCTCAAATTTTCCCAAATAACAGATACAATCATCTCCACATTCAGTACACTAATATCTGCATTATCGAAAAGGTTAAACACACCTTTTCCATGATTAAAAAAATGTAAGCGTTCTAATACCTTTTTGTGTGTAACTTTTGATAAAATTTTATTCTCATTTATTACTGCTACATGATTTCACTCAGGTGTAAAATTCTCTGGAGCCGTAGAGATTAATGACTAAAAATATCCCAGCATTCACTTCATATGGATGGTTCCTTTCCCATCCACGTTCCTCTGCTATACAATATTACATATTCTTAGGGAAGATTTCATAAAATTACAACAATTATAGTGGTTGTCTGTAAAATAATAAGCTTTGACATCTGTGTAAAAATGTTCACACATGCTGTACTCACAAGATCTCTTTCATAGATGTGTTGTCCTGATGAATAATGAACTGCAACCTACCACCTACTGTTAAGTTTTACCTCATTTATTATCTGCATTAGGTTAGGCTTCTCTCATTTTAATTCCCTAACAACGACCAGATGAGAATTTCTATTTAACTACTGGCTATAAACAATTTCTCGTATACTGCTGTACTTTCATGATGAAATGATCTCCCTAAATGCTTTCCTGTTTTCCTAGATTCATGATTTCTTGCTTACATGGGTTCTTTTGTGTGCACCGAGGTGTGACTTGACATTAAAAGATTTCCCACATTCAGTGCATTCATAATGCTTCTCTTCTTTATGGGTCCTATTATGTCTCCTGAGGCCAGGCTTCCCAGTGAAACCCTTCCCACATTCACTACAGACATAGGGTTTTCTCTCGTATGGGTTCTCTGGTGTATGAGGAGGGGTGACTTACGGCTAAAAGCTTTCTGACAATCACTGCACGCATACGGTTTCTCTCCTGTGTGCGTTCTTTGATGTGCAACCAGCTGTGACTTCTGTGTGAAAACCTTGCCACAGTCACTGCACCTATAGGGTTTCTCTCCAGTGTGAGTTCTCTGGTGTACGTTGAGCTTTGATTTGGTGCTGAAGGCTTTTTTACACTGACTGCATTCGTATGGTTTCTCTCCGGTGTGAGTTCTCTGGTGGATGATGAGCAGGGACCTGGTGCTGAAGGCTTTCAGACACTGACTGCATTCATATGGCTTCTCTCCGGTGTGAGTTTTCTGATGCACGACCAGCTGTGACTTCTGTGTGAAAACCTTCCCACAGTCACTGCATCTGTAGGGCTTCTCTCCTGTGTGGGTCCTCTGGTGAACACTGAGTTGTGACTTAGTTCTGAAGGCTTTCTGACATTGACTGCACTCATAAGGCTTCTCCCCTGTATGTATTCTCTGATGTAAAATGAGTTCTGACTGCCTCATGAAAGCATTCTGACACTGGCTGCATTCATAAGGCTTCTCTCCTGTGTGGGCTTTCTGATGGAAAAGGAGCTCTGACTTCCGGGTGAAAGCTTTGTGGCACTCTTGACACGCAAAGGGTTTTTCTCCTGTGTGAGTTCTCTCGTGTTCAATGAGCTGGGACTTCCGAATAAAAGCTTTCTGACAGTGACTGCATTCATTGGGTTTTTCCCCTGTATGCATTCTCTGGTGTAATGTGAGATTAAATTTGAGAGAGAACGTTTTCCCACATTCATCACATCCATAGGGCTTCTCGCCTGTGTGAATTTTCTCATGTTTAATGAGATACGCCTTACTGATGAAGGTTTTCTGACAGTCCTTGCACTGATAGGGTTTTTCTCTTGTGTGAGTTCTCCGGTGTAAAAGGAGACTGGATTTATGGGGGAAAGTTCTCCCACATTCGCTGCACTCATAGGGTTTCTCTCCTGTGTGACGCCTCTGGTGTATAGTGAGTTGGGACTTACTACTAAAGGCTTTTTGACATTCTCTGCATGTGTAAGGTTTCTCTCCAGTATGAGTTCGCTGGTGTAAAACAAGGTCAGCCTTCCGAATAAAAGCTTTGGGGCAATCACCGCATTCATAAGTTTTCTCTCCTGTGTGAGTTCTCTGATGTACGATGAGCTGTGATTTCTGGGAGAAGAGTCTTCCGCATTCGTTGCACCCAAAGGGCTTCTCTCCTGTGTGCGTTCTCTGGTGTAAAATGAGGTGACTTTTCCACACAAAGGTTTTCCTGCATTCCAGGCACCTATAGGACTTCTCTCTTGTGTTATTTCTCTGGTGTAGGAGGAGCTGGGG
>PVJH01032366.1:0-22730 GCA_004026705.1 Nesogale talazaci | reverse complement strand
CTTGTTGCCATCATCACTCTCAAAATACCCTCCCTCTACTTAGGCCTCCAGTCCCGGCTCCCCATATTTCCCTTCCTTCCTACCCCCCATGAACCTTTAATTGCTTTTTTATATCGTACACTGTCCAATGGGTCCCTTCACTCACTCCCCTGTTGGCCATGCCCCAGAGAGGAGGATATATGTAGATTCCTGAAATTAGTTTCCCCTTTCTACTCCACCATCCCTCCACCCTCCCAGTATCACCACTCCCATCACTCATCCTGAGGGAATATCTATCCTAAATGCCCCATGTTTCCGCCTCCAGTGTACACCCCCTGTTCTAGTCGGACTTGTCTGGTAGACCCGAAAGCATGATAGTGGGTGTGAGGAAGCATTTGAGAACTAGAGGAAAGATGCATATTTTGTTGTTACTACACTGTTCTTTAACTGGCTCACTTCCTCCCTGTAACCCCTCTGTAAGAGGATGTCGCTTCACCTATTGATGGGCTTTGGGTCACCAATCTGTACTCCCCCTTGTTTATTTATTTATTTATTTTTAAAAATCATTTTATTGGGAGCTCATACAACTCTTATCACAAGATACGGTAATTGTGTGTGTGTGTGTGTGTGTGTGTGTGTGTGTGTATCACAGCCTCTGGTGGTCGTGGGCGCTACCCAGTGCTGCTCCTGAGAGCCACCACTGGATTTGAACTGCAAAGCCCGCAGGCCGCAGTTCCACACTCAACCACTTACACCACCGGGGCTCAGCCCCGCTTGTTTATAATGATATAATTTTAGTTCTTTGCTGTCTAGCACCAGATCTCTTCAACACCTTGTGGTCACACAGGCTGGTGTGCTTCTTCCATGTGGGCTTTGTTGTTTCTGAGCTGGATGGCCACTTGTTTACTCAAGTCTTTAAGACCCCAGAGGCTATATCTTTTGATAGCCGGGCACCATCAGCTTTCTTCACCACATTTGCTTATGCACACATTTGCCATCAGTGATCGCATCAGGAAAGCGAGCACACAATGCTATGGTTTTTAGTTCTTAAACCCTGATAATTGATCCCTTTGACAACTCACATATTAATTTCTCTTAAAATCACAAGCTATGGCATTTTGGATCGCAGCCTATGTCTGTGGAGATGGAACAAGGAAGACAGACAAAGCATCCATGCGTGTGAAGAATGCTGCTGGAGAAGACGGTAGAGGGCCTTGGCTGGCTGAAGAACAACACAGCTGTCTTGGGAAAAACATGGCCTGAGCAAGGCTGGGAGACGTGGTATGGTGGACGTTGGCCCTGCTGTCAGGCGAGATCAGAGGAGGCCGGCCTCCGATACCTACATCATGGGTTGGGGCAGGCGCCATTGAGCGGCAATAATGATTAAGTATTATAATGAAGTTATAGAGAGCTTAAGAAAGAGATATGTAAGACAGTCAGACACATCTTATGGTAGCATGCTCACTTTGGTCCCATTTGGTGATCCACGTCAGGACATATGTCACAGGGAAAGATTGCGCTATATGCATGTTATAGGAGAGGGAGGTACGGGGTCCCATGTGATAAAATGGGTGGGTCTATCCTTGATTGCCCTAAAGCTTTCAGGGGGAGTGACCCATTGTCCTAGGAGGGGGGTGGCCCCATCTTTTTTTTTAAAGCTATGTATTTAATTAAAAAATAATTTCATTGGGGGCTCTTACAACTCTTCTAACATTCCATACATCGTTTGTATCAAGCATATTTGTACAGATGTTCACTTCCAAATATTTTCTACTTGAGCCCTTGGTATAAGCTTCTCTTCCCCCCCTCCTTTTTTTTTTAAAAAATCATTCCATTGGGGAGTCCTATCTTTGGTGTGACACACAAAGGCCTCTGATAGCTGGGCTCTTTCAGGGGGATAGCTCGAAGCTTCCGACCTCCCACCAAATGCTGGCAAAGAGTGACTAGCATTTGCTTCCTCTTTGGAAGGCGCTATCATTGTGGAGAAGTCCTAACTTCACCCGACAGCATCCTGCGGGCAGAGTCTCCGGGCCGCGAAGGAAACAGGGGGAGCGACACCATGGCTGCCACCCCCAGCACCCGCCGTGAGCGAGTCCACGTCCCCGTCAGCTTGCCGAAACCCGCCTCGTGGGGTATTTCTGTCACCACGGCACCGCGTCCCCGACACATCAGGCCTATCTGCCTGCAGTTTAATTTTGTCTGGTGGCAAGAACTTTGAAGAAAAAACATCTTTGTTTTAAAATAATTCTGGATTCATTCTGAAGCTGGGTGGGGGAAGCGCATGGGTTTTTCCAAGAACTCAGCTGATAGCAAGTATACACACCCGTCTGTTTGCAGGATGGCTTCGAGCTCTACCTTGTGGTCTACAGCAGGCAGGGTCGTTCTGGAAGGCTTTGGAAACATCTGGAAGATCGGGACGTCCTGATGAGACCCGACCCATTCCTTGACTCCGACTGGCCCCTCCCTCCTGGCCGTTTCATGGGATCATCTGGGGTTAAGGCCCCACCATGGGCAGGGGTACCCTGATGAGAGTAGCAACGGACCCTTTGAACCCCAAGATGGCGTGGCTGGGAGTAGACCTCCCCAAGGACAGGGTGGGCACTGCAGGAGTTGAGGGTGGCGGATCCTGAGGCTGACCAGTAGAGGGCACTGGTGAGGTCAACAGTGTTGGGGGTGCGTGTGGGGGAGCAGTTAGACTATGGAAGAGGAGAGGCAGCTGGAATACCCTCTATCCTTCCTCATCTCCCCAGAACCCCCCAAAAGAGGTGTTTCCTGAGAACAGGGGGCAGGCAGGCACATGTCCCAGGCATGTGGGACCCACACTGGGTCCCAGGAAACAAGGAAGGGGCGCTGCTTCCAGAACTGGGGCACACAATGGGGATGGTGTGTTCAGAATGAGGTCAAAGCCCAATTACCAGAACTGGGTCACGTTCCATGAGGGACCTGGATTCTGAACATCCTTTTCTGTAAGCCCCGGGGTACTGGGTGCCTGGGCCTGGGACAGGCAGACCTATCGGCTGGCGGAGAGTGTCTCGGGGATTAGATGAGCCTATGGGGGTGTTCAGAGGCACCCCCTCATCTGTCTTTGCCCCCTGCCCTGCCCAAAGCTGTCACCTTGCTCCTGTCCATTCCCCTGGGGGCAGTCCGACTTCTATCAGGAAGAGTTTGGGCGGACACGCCATGTTTACTAACATGATGTTTATTCCGAACATTCAAGTTTACAAAAACAAACAAAAAAATGTAACAAAATCCATGATGTATACCACACATACACACACACATACACACACGTCGCAGCATCTCAAGTCACTTTATGTACAAAATCGAGGGAGGGGTGCTGGGGCTAGGGGGGCCTCAGGAGGGGTCACTGACTCAGTGTCAGACATGACATGCTTACAGGGCCTGGGCCCACTGAGCCCCTTCCCCACCCAGCAGGGGGGCCAGGGGGTGGTGGCAGGCAGTTGGAAGGAGGGGAGTGAAGATGTGGTGACATCTCTGGGAGGGGCCCTCCCCGGTGTCCTCAGGCTGGGGACCTGGAGAGGGGGGGACCCCAATCCTGAAGAGCCCCATCCCCCTGCCCTCCAAGTCTCCCCTCTGCTCAGCTGAGTCCTCCCTGTCTGTCTCAGTTTCCACATCTGACAAATGGGGGCTTTGGTCTCCCTGCCCAAGCCTGTGGCCCTAGGTCATGCACAGGTGTCGTGAGGAGACACACGTCTTGGGCTAAAGGTGGGGACCTGGCAGGTAACAGCTGAGAAGCACCAGGTGCAGGGGTGCAGCCCACAGCAGGGGTGGAAGAGCAGTCAGCATCCTTTCCTCCCTGTCCTGCGGGGTTGGGGGTGGCCTGGGAGGGGGCGGCGATTGGCAAACACACCAACTTCCTTCCCTTTCCACCCTCGGTGGTTGGTCTGCCCCATCAGGACCCTGGCCCGAGGCCCTCAGAGTCAGCCTGTGAGACATGATCTTCTGGGAGCAGAGCAGGGGCCCAAAGTCCACCCAGAGTAGAGGTGCCTGTCCCCTTGGGCTGAGGCTGGGCCCTGCATGTAAAGTACCTTGGTTTGAAATCCAGGCTTCCTCACTTTCGACACTGGACCAGTTAGTGACCCAACCTCTCTGGGTCCCAGCATCCTCACCTGCGTAGGGGGCTGGAGTAGCCCTAACTTGCCATTGTCTTGGGAGGATAAACAAGTGAGTGGCCTGGCCTGACAATGATGAATGTAGGTGTGACCGACATGGTCACCATGGTGACCAATGTTCACCAGGAGTAGTCAAGAGGTGTGGCTTCCAGCCTCTCTTGTGCTTTCAGCTTGGCCAAAGGACCTACCTGGCCCTTGGGACGAGCCCAGCGCGCAGGTGCTGGATGAATGGGATGGAATGCTGGTGTGGACTTTGGGTTTTCATCTTCCTGGAGTGAGCCTGGGGCCTCAGGTCCTTCTGTCACAGCCCAGACTCAGAGCCTGCACCCAATGACCTCCAGAGAGCTGACCAGTGACCTTGGCATCACCATGTCGAAGCACAGAGGATGAGGGGGCTCCAGTGACCAGACAAATCCTACCACCTCCCTCCCGAGGGTCTTTCCTCCCTCCATGGTCCTTTGCAATATTGCCCCCCCCAACAGGACAACACCCCTGCCCCCCCTAACAGAAACCCAATACTCTGGCTCCCCCAAATCTAAGCTCCGAAGTCTGCTGTCACCCCAGCAACAGCAGTGTCCTGATGGATGAGACACTTGACCCAGCCCTTGGGTTGATATCATTGGCTGTTACCAGGGCAACCGAGATCTCGGCAGGTTGGGCCTCAGTGCACTATCCATCACTCCTCCTTCCAGGGAGAGCTGGGCCAGGGGTGCTGAATAATCTATTGTGCTCTTAAAATGGAAACACAGAGCTAGGGGCTGAAGGCCACACGCCTTGGGGAAGCTTCCTCGCCCTCAGGCCCCACAGCCCGCAGCCTGGGCCTCAGGTTTCTGGCTAAGTGGCCAGGGGCGCAGAGATGGGATGGGAAGTGGCTTCACTGCCAGCCTGAGCCAGGTAGTCTGCAGCTGTCCGGGCACCTGGGAGGTGCTGGACACCTGTGTGCTTAGTCCTCTATTCCTGTCCAGATGCTCTGCAATCTTGTCCTCCTCCCTCCACCTCTGGGAGCCCACTTGTCTAGTGTGGTCCCTGGGAAGAGGTCTCTGCTGGCCTACTGGGAAGCCCCCTGACCCCTCCAGCCCTGCCTCTCTGCTGTGGGCTGGACCCACAGGCCCTTGAAGATGGGCACTCCAGCGTGGGATTCAGGGGCCTGTGTTCCAGTCCTGGCCCTGCCTGCCGGTGCTGTGTGGTCCAGTGCAAGCTGCTTGCCCTCTCAGAGCGCGTCCCCATCTGGTCAGGGGCACGGGGCCACCTCTGGCAGCAGCCTAGGCGCTGACAAGTCCCCTGACTTGTCCTCTGACAAGTCTTGAACCAAGACAGCAGGGAGACCTGGAAGCCACCAAGCCTTTGAGAGTCTCAGTCAGGCGAGAGTGCCAGACAGGGGCCTAGAGGGAGGTGATCCTGGCTTGCCTTGAACCTTGCCTTTGACCCTAACTGGGCCTCTGCTGGTCCCACCTGCTGCCCACTCCCACACCCACCCTTCCTCCGCTCCGGGTCACAGACCCCCTTACATTCAGTCTGAAGAAGCTTCTAGATAGCCAGGGCTTCAGCTCACTGGTGAGAAAGGCCAGTCCCTCCCTGCAGGCTACACAGCAGCCTAGCAGCAGCACGGGGCTGGCCCAGACCAGCTCCCCTGTGACACGTGGTCTCAGCTACCACTTTCCCATCGCCTACCTCGCAGCTCGGCCCGGACCCCAACCCTCCAACCCCAAGAAGGAGTGGCCCAGACGGTCCCAGGGGCATGGCACCTCCGCTTCCAGCTGGCTCTGCTCAAGCAGAAGCAGCCCAAGCCAAGGGTAGGGGTGTGCCATGCCCCTGGGCACAGCTGTGTGTGAGTGAGCCCAAGGGGGCGGGGCGGGGCCAGGCATGGAACCCACATTCAGACAAAGTCACATGAGCCGGTGACTGAAGAAGGCGAGGGAGGGAGTGTTTAGGAGGGGGGTGGGTGGGGGGGTGCTCCATCAAGGACCAGCTGATGTCCTGGGAGGAAAAAGGAAAGAGGGATGGGGGTGAGCTTGGGCACGCCCCACCCCATATCTGTCATGCCATCTCAGCTGGACCCCAGCCTGCGTGGGCCCCAAGGGGGAGGAGCCAGGCCTGTGGGGGGCGGAGGGGCGGAGCGGTGGACACTACCCCCACATGAGTTGTGTGGGTTCCTTCCTCCCCCACAGCCCCGGAGTGGCACTGTTGAGAGAGACATATCAAAGGGGATGGACAGGCAGAGTTTGGGGCAGGGCAAGAGAGGGGTCCAGCTGTGGACGTTGCTACTCCCAGCCCCACCCCCGCCGTCCAGTCTTAGCACTCGTTCAGTGTTGACTTGATGATTAGAGCTGTCACCCCCTCTGGGAGCGGGGACACCCACTGCAGGGCATTCAGGAGGGGAGGGTTGGGGCGGGCCGGGGTGGGGGCAGAGGCTGACCAGGGGCAGGCAGGGGCGGGGCCTGCACGAGGGGGCTCCTCATGCCTTGGCGCGGCCCTTGCAGATGTGGAAGGGGGCTTTGGTGGCACCCCCGAAGGCCTCCACCAGCTTGTCTTCCCAGGGGAGGACGTTGCCCAGCAGTGGCTCGCTGCAGTTGGCGATGCCCAGGACCTGGGCCGCGGTCAGGGCGTGGTCCCACAGGTTGAACTGGGTGATGTCGCCCACGAAGGCCTGCGTGGCATCGAAGCGGCCGCCGAGGGTGTCCTGGCCGCAGACGGCAGGGAACGGAAACAGAGTCAGGGAGGCAGGCCCCCTCCCCGCCGCGGCCCTGCCCCCTGGTCTCCGCCCCGCTCACCCCAGTCTGCGCAGCCACGGAATGGCCAGCCCACAGCAGCTACCCCCGCTGTGCTGTGCGGTCCCCTCGGCCCAGCCACCCTCCCCAGGACCCCTGGGGAGCACCCTCCTGACCTGCTCCTGCCCCAGGATGAGGATCCCGTGAGGTTTGATGGGGTGCCAGGGGGCCAGGTTCTCGCCGGAGCCCCGCAGCTCGCCGTCCTGGTAGGCCGACCACAGGCCGTCCCTCGTGGTCCAGGCAATGCAGATGTGGTGCCAGCTACTGTCCTTCAGGCTCAGGGGCAGCTGGGCCACCTGCACACAGGCCCCCAATGCCAGGTCAGAGGTGCTGCATGTGACGGCGGGGGCTGCTCTGGTCCCTTTTTTTAGGGGCGGATCAAGGCTCACCTGTTCCGTCCCCCTTCTTCCTGCCCACCCTCCCCTCCAGGTCCCGCGAATCGAATCACCACGTGACCTTGCCCAGGTCCCAGGGAGAATCATAGCTATAGTGGCTTTTAGGGGGTTTGTTTCTCTTTCCCAGACCTCAAGGCCGCCCCCTGGGTTGGAGCTGTGTCTGCTCAGTGGCCAGCTCACAGCCAAGGCTCAAAGACATCTAGGTCTTGGTCCTGCCTTCTCCTCCCTGGGAGACCGGGGTGTAATGGGCACGGAGGCTGATTTGGCTCTCTGAGCCTCAGTTCACTCATCTGAAAAGGGTCAGACCAAGGGTGGCAAATCCGCAGCCACTGCCTCCTCCTCTGCCCCAGGCAGACATGACTAACCCATCATGAGCTCAGGCTCCTCCTCCACACCTTTCCCATCACGGCGCTCCTCCGGGAGGCCGGCGGTGATTGATTACAGGAGGCCTGTGAGAGGGACGGCCCTCCTGTGTGTGGATATGATGCTCCCAGGGCCTCCTTGGTCTCGGAAATTCTTGGAGATCACACAAGTGCAACCTTCTCTCCTGCCTTATTTGGTACCTGGGGTGCGGGAGCTGGAGTTGGGCCTAGCCTTCAACAAGCTGAGTCTGCAGGGGAGGGCTTCTGAGCCAGCCTTTGCTCCTTCGGCGCCTCTGTCCACTACCATCAAGTAGTTGAGGACTCACCACTGGCGACTTACAGCCACGGCACCCCCATGGCAACCCATAGCAAGCCTGTAGGGCAGGGTAGAACTGCCCCTGTGAGTGTCCAAGACTGGAACTCTTAATAGGAATAGAGGCCTCATCTTTCTTCTGTGGAGTGGCTCGTGGCTTCGAACTTCTGACCTTGCAGGTAGCAGCCCAAGGTGTAGCCACTATGTAACCAGAGCACCTGGGATAACCTTACAAGAGGAAATGACGCAGGCACCACGTGAAAGGCACAAAGGAAGGGCGGACGGACTGCGGACACAGTGTCTAAAGATCGCCAAAGGAGAGACCTTGAGTCCACTTGATGGAGGGCATGGAATCAAGGAGGGTTTAGGGTCTGGAGTGGGGAGGGAACACAGAACAGCCGGCTAGGTTGGTACCCACAAGGTTCTCCAGATCTGGCTCCCATTGACCTGTCCAGGGTACTGTTTCCCTCCACAGGGTGCTGGGTTCTCATTTTGGGCGGGGGTGAGGCCACCAGCCAAAGGGTGTGTTCGTATGAGAGCAGGCTGGCATGCTCCACCCTGGTCTTCAACTCACTAGCCCCTGGGCCCATCTCCTCCCCAGACAGTCAAGAAGGGCAGCTCCTGTCCATCTGCCTGTCAACCACTCCCCGTGGCTGGGGGCTGGTCACAGGGGACCACACATAGCGTCTGTACTGACAGGAGGGTCTCCAGAGACAACCTGACCTTCAAGCCCTAAAGCTGTGCAAGGGCGAACATGCCTTTCCTCAGTCTATTAATCATCACACCATCTCCCACCCAAGGCCTGTCCCTGTCCTGTCTTACACCCAGACTGAGGGAGGGAGTCCTGGGCCCTCGGAAGATGGGTGGCCTACCGGAAGAAGAGTTGGAGGTCAGGAGAATGGGACCCCAGATCACCCTCTCTCTTTCTGAGAAACGAAAGTCAGGCTTGCCCCCGTCCACACCCAGTGCTATTGGAAGGGGCATATGGGAATGTGAGCCAAGTGCTCTTAGGACAGAGTGTGGGCTAACAGAATTATCTTACATTTACCAAGGCCCAGTACCTCACACCCCTGTCAGTCACCAGCTGCTGGCTGCAGGCACCAGACCATAGTCCTGGGGGGACTCCAAGATCAAGCGGCCTAACAGAATCCACAAGGTCTACATCCTACTTTGGTAAGTGCAGCTGAGGTCTAAAAAACTTGCGAGGGTAGCTATTGGTCTCTCCCCTCACCCCCTGACCAGAGGAACGGTGAGTGATGACACTAGACAGACACAGGGATACTGTGGCGGTCATGTATTTATGTTAATTTCATGATTGAGATGTAGGGGTGGAGTCTAGCCTGTTCATCTGGAGATAGCCATTGAGTAGCCAGTGAGGCCTCTGTGTGGGCATGGCTTTGTCCTGAGACTTGTGGGAAATATGGCGATATTTCCCTCGTGGAGATGAGAAGCTATCTCCCCCAGTTGTTGGGAGTCAGTCTCAGAGACGACAAACTACAGATAAGACAAGATGGAAGTGTCTAAGGCGCCGGAGGAGAAGCCTCATGACCTTAGCCTGATGGAACCAGACCTCTGAAGCTGGAGAAGCCACGTGGAGAGCCTTGTCAGCGCTGAGTTGCTTCTACCACTACTGGATGCTGTTGATGAACCCTGAGCCCCGGAAGTGAGGAGCCATGGGCAGACCCCTGCTGGCACCCACTGACCTGTGACTTCGTGAGTCAGAAGGAGACTTTATAGCCTGGGATCGGGCATATGGGCTAATATCGGACTTATGACTTTGGGCTGTACTGGGTTGGGATGCTTTCTCAACGTTCCATTCCTTTTGTATATAAACCATCCCCTTATATCCATATGCGTGTCTATGAGTTTGTTTCTCTAGTCTACCCAGACTAACACAGATACAATATGTCTAATGGGCTCCTGGGCCACTAGAAGACCAGTCTCCACAACCCTGGGGCCAGAAGGACTAGATGGTGCCCGGCTCCCACCGCCCACTGCTCTGAAAGGGTCACATGGGAAGGTCCTGGCTGAAGGGGGAGAGCGATGTGAAACAGAACTCCGATTCATACAAGAGGCCAGGCTAGCGGGATGGACGGAGGCTGGTGGAACCCCCAAGTCTGTGATTCCCCCGTCATCCTTCACCCTCTGAACAGAACACACTCCCTGTCCCTTGTGGCTCAAGTTTCAGCCAAACGAAATCTACAGGGGAAAGAAGGTCCAGGAGCCTCCCAGAATCCTTAGTTCTTTTGAGATGCTAGGGGTAGCATGTGTCCACCGGGGAAGTTCAAAAGACGGAGAGTAGGAAGGGTGGAAACGGAAGGAGAGGGCGGAAGCGGGGGAGTGAGGGTGCCTTGTGGGGCCTCCCCTCCATCCACACGGAGCACCTAACTGCTGGATGGCCACCGGCTCAGACACAGACCATGGCCAATCCTGTGTAACAGATGGGAAACTGAGGCACGGGGAGGGAGGGGGCTCTGTGCCATTCTCTCCCTGACCGGACCAGGACAGAGGGCCGAGTCCCAGGGAGCAGCAGAGAGCAGCCGTCTACCCACACCTCCTCTTTCTCTGCCTCCTCCCGCGCGCAGTCCCAGGGGAGCCCTTGTTTCTCCTTTTGTCCAGGAAAACGAGCAGGGGCTTCGGAGACGCTGCTCCAGTCCACACGCGTAGCCCGGCTGCTGGGGAAGTCCCTTAAAGCCTGGGACGCTCACGCGCCTCACCTGGGAAACGGGCACCTGAGTCCCTGAGTAGACGCAGCCAGGACCGCAGCGAGCTGCACCAGGTACCCCCAAACCCACACCAAACTCACTGCCATCTAGGCAGTGCCGACTCACCGCGACCCTGCAGGACGGGGAGTAGGGGCCCATCTTTCTGCCAGGGCACCAGGTCGGCCTTTAACGTGTGCAGAGTAAGCCGAGGCAGAGACTTGAAAGAGCCCCCGTGGTGGTGGTGGTGGTAGTGGAAAGTTGGGGACCAGGCCGGCACCCACGTGTCGTCGTACAATGGGGGTTCACCTTATCATTGATGAGCAGCTCCATGGGGTCGGGCCCGGCCTCCAGCAACACGATCTCGTTGGCCTGCCCGGGCACCGAGTAGGAGAAGGGGGTGCCCTGGCCAGCGCCGCCCGAGCGGGACCGCAGCCAGGCGCAGACGGTGAAGGCGTAGAGCTCGGGCAGGGCCTTGCGCACGCGCGCGTACATGTAGTTGTTCCGCATGGGGATGCTCAGCTTGAAGGCGTCCGGGGGGCTGGGGGCAGAGGACCCTGCGGGGGACACCAAGGTCAACAGGTGGTGGGGTCAGTGGACATGGGTACGGAGTGGGAGCTCCGCCTGTCTAGGCGCCTGCCTGCTGCAGGCCTGGCTCCTTCCTCGCTGCACCCCTGTGTGCAGGGGTGAGGTGAGACCCCAAGGGGCCTTGTGGGAGTTACACAGTCTCACGCCAACTCCACAGAGGGATGAAGGGAGGGGCGTGTCACAGCCTGGAGAGGTCTTCTTGGAGGGCGTGGCTTTCTCCTGAGAATTCTGGGATGTCTCTCTCGGGGTATTCCCCAATTGGAGGAGGGGGAGACAGAGAGAGAGAGAGAGAGAGAGAGAGAGAGAGAGAGAGAGACATGTCTCTCAGTCTCTGGGTGTCAGTCTACCGTCAGGACAAGATGGTGGCATGCTGATGGATCCTGAGTCCTGGAGCAGCAGGAGAAGAAGCCACATGGGCTTGCTCTGATGGAACCAGACCTCTGGGGCCGGAGAAGCCTGCCAGCACTGAGCTGCTTCTAGACTGTCCTGGTGTCATTGCACGTGCTTTGTGAGTCTGAAGGAGACTTGATAGGCTCGTATGGGACATATGGGCTAATATCAGACTATGACTTTGGACTGGACTGGGTTGGGATGCTTTTTCAATGTTCCATTCCTCTTGTCTATAAAACTTTCCCTTATATCCGTGTGTGTTTATAGCCTGCCCCGACTAACACAATGAGGATTCTGGGACCTTCCTCTTTTCCTCTCTGGAAGCAGGACACACACTCTCTCTGCTCGACTTTCCTGTGAAAGAGCCGCATGGAGTCCTGGAGGTACTTCCACCCCTGCGGGATCCACTGGACTTTCCCCCCACCAGCCTGTGCTCCCCCTGCATTCGGCATCACTGTATGTGTTGGCAGCATCCCTGGTGGCCTGGGGAGTTACGTGTGGGGCTCTAACTGCTCGGTCAGTCGGCAGTTCAAACCCACCCACTGCTCTCTGGGAGAAAGAGGCACTTTCCGCTCCTGTAGAGTTCCAGGCTTGGAAACCCCCCAGGACAGCTATACCCTGTCGTCTGAGTGGGCATGGACTGTGAGGGAGAGGGATTGGAGGGGCCAGGCGCTGAGCGACATGCTGTTGCAGATGTTCGCTCACTCATTGCTGGGACCCATCCTATGATGCAGGCTTCTGCAACACTCCTTGGCACAGAGAGGCCCGGCAAGCTTCTTAGAACCACACAGCCAGTTGGGGTTTGAACGAAGCACTCTGCAGGCTGGATTTCTGGTCTCTGAGGATTCTCTGGTCCTAGGTCTCTGGTCCTAGGATTCTCAACCTGGACTCTAAGTGCTTTCTCGGGGAAGGGTGTGGTAGATTGGGGAGATCTGGTTTCTGGGAGAGAGGATCCACCCAAGCCTCCTCCCCGCCTCCAACCTCCTGGAGTCCCTCTGCTAGGCACATCCCCATTCCTGAAAAGGCAGGAACTGACCAGTGTACCCCGACCCAGCTGGAGTTGAGGTTGGGGGTGTAGGAGGTGGGGCTGGGACTGGCAGGTCCAGGGAGCCCAGGCCTGCTTCCGGCCTGGGCAGGATGGAGGGGAAGCCTCCTGGCCAGAGAGGAAGGGGCTCATCCACTACCTCTTTGAACTCATTTGGTAGGTGGGAAGTTGAGCTGAAGGGTGGGCATACAGACACCCACTTCCACCGCCTTCGTCCCTCCAGTGGGTGTGTCCCCGGCCCCCTAGAAGACACAGTGCGGCAAGGTGGGGTCTCGGCCGTTGTCATTTCACCCAGAAGGTCTGGGTAGGCATCGAGGTTGCCTCTGCTGGCCCTGGGCTCAGGTCCAGTGGATGGCCACAGGACCTACCAGGCCCCTGCTCTTCATCCAGCCTCCTGTCATGGCTCCCCCCATGCCACAATGTGCTTCTCCACCTTTGCTTTCAATGGTCAGCCGGAGGTCCACCTCCTTCTGGAAGCCCTCCCGGATTCCTTCCCTCCGGACTGCTCTGCCTCTAATGCAGTGCCCCTTTTCCTCCCCAGCAGCTCTCCTCCTCCTGGGCTGCCCGCTTTCTTCTGGAAGCCTCTTAAGGAAACTCCCCAGGAACTGGAAGAATGCTGATCCCAGGCATCCTAAGCCCCATTTCTGGGGTGAGGAGGAGGCCTAGGCAGGGAAAGTGACCTGCCAAGGTCACGAGCAAGCCAGGGACAGGTGGGGGACCTCCTGAGCCTCGCTCACCACCCGTCCACTGCACCACACCATCTAACCCTCAACCCAGGTCTGTCTGATTCCAAGGCCATGTCCAGCATCAACTGGCCAGGTGTGGACCCAAGGACAAATGCCACACTGTTCTGTGTGATTCTAGGCCCTGGGATGGTTAGATTTGCTGGGGACAGGGCTGAGCCCCGGTGGCGTAAGTGGTTGAGTGCAGGACTGCAGCCTGCGGGCGTGGCGGTTCAAATCCAGTCGCGGCTTTCAGGAACAGCGCTGGGTAGCTCCCACGACCACCAGAGGGCAGTGATGGCCCCCCACTCCCCCCCCAAAAAAAACGATTTGCTGGGGACTGACTGCGTAACCTTGATCAAGTCTCCCAGCCTCTCCGAGCCTCGTTTCCTCCCTTGTAACAGGAGGGTCATCCTCACTTGGGCCCATGAAGACAGAAGACTGGCGCATCAAGTACGGAGGCCAGCTCTGGAACGTCCAACGTGAGCCAGAGTGGTAACTGCTGATAATGGGGATTGTTTCCTGGATTACTCTCCCCCTCCTGGGGTCCGTCGCAGCCTCCTCCCCATGTCCCCTGGAGCGTTAGCCTTGGGCCGGTCTGAAGGACCAAGGCCTCCCACACCCTGCCCTCTCAGGCCTGGGACTCACCGTGCTCCAGCTCTGCCACGCGGCCCTGCAGCGCATCCAGCTCCTTCCCTACCTCCTGCCGCTGCCGGTGGCCGCCCTGACTCAGGGCCGTACGCTCCTTCTCCAGCGCCATCACCTTGGCCAGCAGCTGCCCCTCCAGCTCGTCCATCTTGGAGTGCAGGGTGCTGGGCATCTCGGAGGCCGTGGCCGGGGCAGCTGAGTGGTTCATTCGGGTCGGGAGCTCCTGCTGCTTGTGGGACAGAGAGAGAGGGGGGCATGAGGGGTCTTGAGGTGGAGGGGAGGACGGAAAGAAGCTGGGGGCTGGAGACGCCTCAGGCACAATGGAGGGTGGGGGAGCAGAGAAGGCAGGGTCATTTCTATTTCGGCCACCACGAGCTTCCTGCTGCCCAGCCCTGGGTGGTGTACTTGGATCTGGCTTAAGTAGCATGGCTGCTTCTGGGGGAGAGAAGCTTCCCAGTGAAAGGTTGGAGGCTCGAGGCGACCCCCAAAGATGACTTGGAAGAAAGGTCTGACCACCTGCTTGGAAAAAGCCAGCTGGGGGAGGTGCTAAGGAGCACAGCCTACGGGGTGGGGGTGGGTCCTCCACGAGGCAGAATCCACATGACGTTCGCTGGCTAGTTGGCTGGTAGCAGGTGAGTAGAATCAGACTCGGTGTCCAGCCTCAAGGGCATCTCAGGCTGTGATGGGGAGGGGCTGGCCTGGATGCCACCACAGCCCCATGGGTGGTTCTGCTGTCTGGACGGAGTGGAGAGCCACTGCCTTGTCCTCGTGGCTGGAAGGCAGTAAGCCAGCAGCTCCTCCAGGGGGTGGACTGTCTTGTCTCTGCCCCTTCTCCCAGTGGGCTTCTCTAAGACAGCCATGCCACATGCAGGCACAACCAGGGGCTTCCTGGACAGGCTCCAGGGTGTGGTGGTTCCAGGATCAGACCACAGTCTTCCAGACCAGACAGCCCAAGGTTCCAGGCCAGCTTTGTGTGGCCTTGGGCAAAGGCCAGGAAGGAGGCCATGAATCTACAATCTTGGGGGGGGGGGAGCAGTCTGCTGGACATGTCATGGGGCCATTAGGAGGAGATGAATAATTCATTGAGCTCCTGGGAGCCAAATGAAATGTCCTCCTCCTTCATCCTGGCTTCCTCTCTCCTTGCTGTTCCTCATGACGGAGTCAACCCCGGAGGCCTGGGGGTGTCCTGGGCCCCATCCCCAATTTGGGCCCCAGACGCGATCTCACTGGATTCTCACATTCATTCATGGTGTGCAGCCTGTGTGCCTCGCACTGCCCTGAACCCCAAGCCTCACCCCCAGGCTTCAGGTTGCGTCTGGCCCTGGGAGGCCCGAGGCTGCAGGTCTTTAGGGGAGCAGGAGGCGGGCTTCACCCACTGGGCTCGCAGTCCAGCACTGTCCTGCTGACGGTCCGAGGGCTGGTTCTGACCCACAGCGACCCAACATGGGCCAGTCCTGCCAGCGCCTAGGATGAGCGCTGTCCCAGGTGCTGAAACCATCCCACCCAGAGTCCGAGGACACTTCCCAAGACAGACACACCCGCCCTCCAGCTTGACCAGCCTCCTCTCCGCCCAGCCTGGCCTGGGCAAGATCCTGAGCCTCTCTGATCCCCTCCTGACCATGTGACCAGGGATAGACTGGTCTCCTGTCTGGAGCTGTTGTGCTCGGCCTCAGTCCCTTCCTGCACTGGGCAGTGAAAGTGGTCTGCACTGAGCAGCTGGGGGTGGGGGCGTGGAGTGCAGGGGGGATGATTTCATGGGTGTTATCCGCCCTTTACACAATACGGGATCGGGAGAGTCCCCTGGTGGGCTGATTAGATGATGGGGTGGGGCCATAGCCTCCCCCAGAGCTAAGGGTTTCAGCATTTGGGGTGGTGGGAAGACCAGAAGTGGTGCTCTCAGTGGTGGTCTGAGTCCCGGTTAAGCACCTTGCTAATGTTCCCATGAGGCATTTCCCAGGCAGGGACACTGGGTGCACGACACCCCTCCATCCACCTGGAGCGATGAGCAGAGGCAGGGTTTGAACCCAGGTAGTCTGCCTCTCCAACCATCCGCTTCACCACTCACCTCTCGGCCTCTCCCAGGTCCCCCTCTGCCCTGTCTGCTCCCGGGCTCTGTCAGGTGGTTCAGATGGAAAGTTCAGGCTGTCTCCAAGGGCCGGGGGTCAGGCTCCCAGGCTCACTCGTGTGTGTGTGTGTGTGTGTGTGTGTGTGTGTGTGAGATAACTTGCCTGCATGCCCTGGCAGGGGCAGGCAGAACTCCTGAGGAGCTGTTTTCAGAAAGCCCTCCATTCTCCCCTGCACCCCCACCCCACCTCCACCCTGCCTGTCCATCTGCAGGCGGTGTTAAGGGGCAGAAGATCCACCTCCCCTCCTCCTCTCCTCCACTCACAGAGAGGTCCAGGCTGGCTTTGGGAAGGTGGCAGGGGGCTTGGACCACCTTTATCCCCACCCACGTCTCAGGTAAGAGGCCACAGCGACCATCCAGGCTGATGCCGGCTGCACCAGCAGGCGGGGGTGGGGGGTGACCAGCCGGGATCGTCAAGTCTCACCCCGGGTCCACTCATCTCTGTTCTCTTGGCAGTTCCTTCCAGCCCCCCCGCCCCCACCCCCGAGACAACAGTGAACCACGAAGCCTCAGTGTGGCCTTCTGTGAAAGGGGACAATGGCCTCTCCCTTTGCCCACCACCCTTTGTGACAAGGAGGAGGGGGTTGAGGTGACTGCCCCTTGCGATCGGTGATGACGTCACACTAACTGTGAAGCTCTGATCACATGGGCTGGGGGGCAGGTCACTGGCCCAGTTTCTAGAAACATCCGTGTGTCCATCAGCAACTGGAAAGGGCCCAAGCAGCGTCTCCTGGGCCCCCCTGCCTGCCCCCCCGGGCCTCTGATTCCCATCTTTCCCCCCGTCTTCTCAGGGCCCCCCCACAGCCCCATTCTACTTCACAGATGGGGAACCCCATGCAGGCATCCTGGGGTGCTTTCTACAGCGGCAGGGGGTGGGGTGGGGAACTGAGCACAGCCATGCCTTCTCTCTCTAGCAAAGGGTCCCCTCCCTGAGAGGGAGGGGCAATGAATGGGACACAGGGCTATTTACACAGACGCCTCTGGGGGGCGGGCTGCGGGGGCGGGCCACAAGCTGTTCTTATGGGGGAGCTGCCAGCCCAGCCGTCCATCCGGGAAGGCAGGGAGGGATCCGTGCGGCCCCCTCCCCACCCCAAGTCTGAGTCCCAGGAACACGAGTCCCCGCCCCCCGCCCCACTTTCCCATCTGTCGCCTGGTGCAGACTGTGCCGCGCGTGGGCACCTGGCCTGGTGCCAAGTGGGCCTCTGGCCCAAGGTAGGAGGGGAGGGAAGTTGGGTTGGGTGACGCCATCACCCCCACGCAACACCCAACGGACAGTTAAAGGGGGAGCTCAGAGCCCACGGCCTGTTCCGTTGGGAGTCGGAGTGTCAATACACAGGGGCCGGCAGTCAGAGTTCCAGTCCCTGCTCAGCCATGGAGGAGCCGACCCAGCAGCCCTTGCAGCAGTGATGTTCAAGGCACTGGTTACACGCAGGCCTGCCTCTTGACAATGCAGGGCAGGGGACCAGACTGAGCATCCCCAAGGGCACGGAGGTGGACTCTGGCCCACACCCCTCTCCTGGGACTGACACCCATCCCCCCATCCCACTCAGACCTCCTGCCATGTGGGACAGTGCCTGAGGCCCTGCCTGCCTGTGGGCCAGCCGGAGAGGGCTGCGGTGGTCTTGCCAGCTGTGACGGGAAAAGGCTGCCAGGATGAGCTTGGGTGGGGGGCCTGTCACCCCAACTTGTCCCTCTTCCTCTCTAGGGGCAGGCTTAGCCTCTGTCTAACCTGGGCCCTGGGGAGTGGGGGTGGACAGTGAGGCGCAGAGGCCAGACCAGGCCCTCAGTACCAAGGGGGAGACCATGAATAGACCTCTGGGAAGGGGGGAGCCACCTCTGGATGAAGGGGCACAGAGAGGGTGGGGGGCAGATGAGCAAGGTTCTCTGAGATGATGGGATGTTGGGGGCCAGAGTGGGCGGGGTCCTTATCCCACCCCCATAGCGCCTCTAGACCTGTGTTCAGGATTGCCTGCCAGCCTGAGCTTCAGGAAACCATCCACATTTCCTCCTGGCTTTGTCTGTCCAGCTGCCTCTGGGATCTGGTCAGACGCCTCTAAAAAAGTCTTCTAGTGGGACATCCTGCCGTCGGCAGACCCCACAGGGTCCGTCTTTCTGTGGACTGGCTGCCTGAGACCCATTGAGGGCTTCCATGCGAGAAGATGTGTTCCCATGGTCCTGGGGGTGGGGGTGGGGGGGGGGACGCCCACCTCCACGCCCACCTCCAGCCTCTGACCAGACTCCACCTTCTGCAGACAGGCAAGAGTCAGCCTGACGAAAGGGGCAATGAACACAAGAAGTGGTTCTCGGGGAGTGAGTCACCACTGCATGGCCACCAGCCCGGGAGCCTTTTGTAAGTGACCGCACCACGGGCGCCCGCCGAGGCGGAGGAGGCCCCACAGGTGGCACGGATGGGCACACAGCCACTGCGGGGAAAACACACTGGGAAGCGATTGCTGGGGCGAGACATGCCCGTGCTCTGGCCCCTCGGCCCGTGTCTGGTGAAGTAATGAACCCAGAGGAGCAGGGCCTGCAGCCCCGGGAAGACTCGGCCAGGACTCACACAGAGCTGTGCGGGGAGTGACTCCACTTGTCAACAACTGGCCCAGAGCCACCCTACGCAGAGCAGAACACAATACAACGTGGCGCAGTCCTGCCCGGGTCCCACAAATGTTCCTGTGCGCAGGCCCAGCGTCCCAGCCACCTTGGGTGCCCCCCTGCCTCTTGATCAAGCACAATGTCCTTCTCCAGGGACTGGTCTCTCCGGATAGTGTGTTCAAAGGACGCGGGATGGAGTCTTGCCACCGAGGCCTCTCAGGAGCCCGCTCGCTGTTCTTCTTCCAAGACAGACCGGTGTGTCCTGCAGGCAGGCCACAGCCCTTTCCATAGTCTTCTTCAGCCCCACAATCCAAATGCACCCATTCTTCTGCGGTCTTCTTTCTGTGGGGTCCAGCTTTGACATGCACATGACACCTTGGAGAATGCCAGAGGTTGGGCCAGGCGCCCCGCAGTCCTTGTTCATGAAGAAAGTAAGAAGTCAGTAAAAAGACAGGGAAGAGAGACACGACCCATGTGGCTGTCAGAAGAGACTCTGAAGCTGGGGCTGAGAGTAGAAAGTGAAGGCCAAGTCCCTGTCATGTCAAGAAAGGCGAGACTCCGGCCCATTGACTTTGGACCCATGCTCAGGGAGGGCCCACTCTAGAACAGGTAAACGGAGGGCGGGAGAAGCCCAGGCCTGTGCTGAGGGAGGGGCGCTCACATGGTGGTGGAAGCAATGTGCTGGGACATAGCAGGGACTATGATGCGGGCACGGGACCCACCAGGCCTCTGCTGTGCATCTGGGCCCCTGCTAAGTCGCGCTCCCTCCATAGTCTGCTTCTTCACCTTGGCTTTCTTTTCTTTCTTTCTTTTTTTTTTTAGGCATCACTGCTTTCTGGTGGTGGGAGTAGGAGCACCTTGGTTTTCAATGACTATTCTGAGGTCCACCTCTGCCAGGAAGTCCTTCTGGATTTCCACCCACTTGAACTGCTTCACATCTGGGCCAATCCCACCCAACTGCCTATCTTCCCCTGGTCTTTCCGACTCTCCTGGGATATGTCAGGTGGTTATGAGTTACAGTCAATTCCATGGTAGCAGACACCACCATTATCACCATTACCATCACCATCACTACCACCGCCATCACCATCACCACCATCACCACCGCCATCGTCATCACCACCACCATCACCATCATCATCATCACCACCACCACAATAAGCATGGCAGGAACGTGACAAAGTCGCATGAGCCGTGACGGCTCGTAAGGCTGCGTGAGGCGACAAAGGAAGGCAGCTCTACGATGTCTGAATATAGGGGCAGCGAGAAGTCAGAATGGGGGAACCTTGGAGGAAGTGTGGGGTGCCCCAAGGCTTGAGGTCACTCGGGGTGGCAGCTTGTGACGTCACCTCCTTCCACCACGGACTGCCTCCCTCCAACATCCCAGCAGCGCCGGGTGCTCATCCGCTCAGCCATCGCCGTCCTCAGGCCTCACCCTCTGCCCCTCAGTGACTCCGCCTTGTGCAGGGAGCCCCGGAGTCGCTGCAGGCTGTTGTGGCAGCTTGAGGGAGATCTGACAGCAGCCCCGAGCATCACAGCGTTGGCAGCCCCCAGAACACGGCTCCACTTGGAGGACGCAGACAAAACCACATGGTAATTTTGATCCTAGAGGACAGGGTCCAACCGGCCCCGTGGGTGTCTGGGATGAACTCTTTCAGGAGTCAAAAGTCTCATTTTTCTCCCTAGGAGCGGCTAGGGGGTTCGGATTGCTGACTGTGGATAACATCAGGGCTTAGAAGATTTGGGCTGAGCCCCGGTGGCATAGTGGTTGTGCGCGGGACTGCAGCCCACTGGGATGGAGGTTCAATTCCAGCAGTGGGGCTGGGCCTCCTACTCCCACCACCAGAGAGCAGTGATGCCCCTCTGCCCGCCCCCCCCCCCAAAAAAAAAAAAGAAGATTCAGTGAAGGACCCCCTGTGCTTTGGCCGCAGGCACAGGGATACAAGTTAGCCAGGCTTACAAACAGTGTTTCTGCTGCGATGCCTCACGGCAGGGAGATATCAGTGAAAAGGACTGAACTTGAGCTGAGACACTGCACACCACTTTGTTCTCATCTCACCTCAAAAGAGCCCAGGCCTTTTGCGGTGCTGGCCAGCCTCTGGGACCAGCCTCTGAGAGGCAGCTTGGGTGCAGGGCCTGGGTCCAGAGCAGCACCGAGTCCTAGGTACAAGGTGAGCACGAGGGCTGACCCCTCCGGCGGGGCTGAAGGACAAAAGTTCTGGAGTCAGACCCCCCCACACCTCCACACCCCAGCTCTCTGGCTGGGCACCTCTGAGTCAGTGTCTCAGGCTCTCTGAGCCTCCGGTTCTGCCTCTGGAAGGAAGAGCTCAGAGAAGAGTTCTCTGGAGGAGTTTTCGGGAGGCTCCCATGGGAAAGGCCTGCTACATTGGGTCCATCAGCTGCACCAGGCCTCTTCCAAGGGTGGAAAGGCAAGGGGGTTGCGCTGGGGACTAAGGCGCGCCGGACTCAAGCCCTGGTAGGTTCATTTGCCTCCTTGCCGGCGGGAGTTGGGCACTGAATAGAGAAAGACCACGGATGCCAATGAACCATGGTGCTGGAGGAGAGTATTGAAGCTGAGCCCCAGTGGCGTAGTGGTTGTGTGCGGGGACTGGGATGGAGGTTCCATTCCAGCTCCATGGAGCAAAGGCTGGGCCTCCTACTCCCACCACCTGAGGGCAGTGATGCCAAAAAAAGGAAAAGAAAGGAAAACGACAGGCGAATCTGTGTGGCCACAACACTCTGGAGAGACTTCATCTCACATCCTTTTGGACATGCTGTCAGGAGAGACCAGTCCCTGGACAAGGACAAAGTGGAGGGCCCTCGGGGAGACGGACGGACGGACCCAGTGGCTACATGCATGGGCTCAGGCGCAGGACTAGGTGGAGTTTCATTCTGTTGTGCAACAAACAGCCGTGACAATGAGGGAAAGCCCAGGGACGGACACTCAGCAAGTGTTAAACAAGTGCTAAAGACTCAGCTCACACCGCTACTCGAACACAAGTCACGGCCGTCCCCGGGCCCCAGGGTGTTCCCGGTCAAGGCTCTGGCTCCATGGCCGGGCCAGGCCACCTGCTGACACGGCACTTGCTGGGCTCAGCATGTGGCTTCCGTGACTCGTGACATTTCTGCGTGCACACACGCTCCGTGCACGTAAACACAAGCCGCGGGAGTGCGCAGGGCTCAGTGCCGCCCGGAGAGGCCGGCCCCTTCTGGAAAGTGATTGTTGGCCAAGGCTGTAAAAAGTCAATATCCTCTGACCCGGGAACACCGCCCCTGGGAATTTATGAGCGGAATAATTCAGCAGTCTCACCGAGAAGGAGAAACAAAACAACCACCCGGCCAAACTACTCCGCGTGTGGAAGGGATCTTGCCATGAGCACGGAAAAGAAAACCCAGAGTGTGGGTTAGAGCTGAAGGGGGGCGGGAGGTGGGGAGAACAAACCAAATCGGTTGCCACAGA
Source organism: Nesogale talazaci (assembly GCA_004026705.1). Lineage (NCBI taxonomy): Eukaryota > Metazoa > Chordata > Mammalia > Afrosoricida > Tenrecidae > Nesogale > Nesogale talazaci. Next base: position 505 of record PVJH01032366.1, on the reverse strand, counting down.
GTTGGTGCTGACCCATGGAGAGGCCACGTGTTTGCAGAATAGAACGAGGCGGGGGTGGGGGGGGAGTATTGTTTCTTGGCGGCCAGTCTTATGGAAGCCAACGGACAGGTCTTTCTTCTCCTGTGCTACCACGGGTGGGTTCAAAGCACCAACCTGCGCATCAGTGGTTGAGCCATTGTGCGCCACCCAGGGACCATTCCACAAGGTGGTGGGATTCAATGCGATTCCCTTCCCCAAACGGTTCGGGCTTTTTTTAAAAAAAAAAAATGAATGATAATCACAATGGAATCACAAAAAAGAAGTCGCAAACAATTTTCTAGCCAGCCCTTAAGGGTGGCTCCTGCCTGAAGCCTGGGGTGTGGGGAAGGGAACCACCTAGACCTTTCCTCCCCTTCATAGGTGGGTGTTGGTGTTGGTGGTGATGATGGAGGTAGGGAGGTGGAGGTGGAAGGGATGGAGGTGGAGGTGGAGGTGGTGGTGGAGGAGGTGGAGGTGGAGGTGGAGG